>JAVJIF010009005.1:0-207758 GCA_038442645.1 Agave tequilana | reverse complement strand
ATGGTTGTATTTAAGTTGGAAGGATTCGGGCTCAATCCTTTTGAAAGGACACAAGTCTCACTCTCTCTATATATATTATATGTATACACACACACACACACACTTTTGTGTAGTTTCGAAAGGATTCGAGCCGAATCCTTCCCACTCAAATCCAACCATACATTATCCGAATACAAGATTCATTCCATTGAAGTTGGTCTATATTATTTCAAATATCTATAAACCAAAAATCAAATATTTTAAATACTTTTTTGCCCATGCATCAAGTAGGAGGTAAACAGACGGCCTAAATAGTGAGTTAGTTGTTTAACGGTATAGAACATTTGAACTTAACAAATTGATTTTTAGGATTTTTAAATGTTTAGATTATGATCAAATGGCCAGATCGAGAATTTGTATGTCTAAAGACATAGATCTAACCGACTCACTACTTTCGGCCGTCCATTTTGTGCCGCTAAATGGATGAGCAAAAACCCATGTTTTAAATATCGGCCGACTCGGCCGAGATATCAGCCGATATCTCGTTTTTTTACCTGCTATCGATAGATATGGGAAAATCGTTCGCCCATATAGTTTATAGCAAAAAAAGCCGATATTTGAAATATCGACCGATAAATCTCCCTATATCGGGAATAAATTGCTCGAGATATCACCCGAGATGAAATAACTTATTTATAGCACGAATGCGTGCAAATGTACATTATTTTCACCGTCTTTGCATGTATATTACATCATTTTTATTGATAAATGATATCTATGACACTAAATCAACTTTTAGTTATCAATATTTCATTGTATATAGTGCCGATATGATCGCCCGATATGCGCCCGATATCTCCCCTGATATCCGATATCCGATATGAAAAATCCGATACAATTCCGATATTCGATATTTAGAACATTGGCAAAAAATATTCAAATTAATTTTTGCTTTTTAGTTACTTTAAATAATATAGATCAACTTCAACGGAGTGGATCTTATATTAGAATGTCGGATGTTGTATTTGAGTGGGAAGGATTCGGGCTCGAATCCTTTCGGAACTACATACACACACACACTATTGAAACTTTACTAGGTAATAGTCTAACTATGCCCTAATTCTTGAATATTGCCTATTTATTATTGTCCTAAATAGTCGATCGAGAGAGGTAAAAACCCTAATTTTTTGCTACCAATGCTTTATGTTGTTCGTTGTCGCTAACTCACTTGTTCGCTGCTCGTCAAGAGTTCATGGTTGCTGACTGAGAAATAGTAGAGTACCGAGTTTGGATTTAAAATTTCAGGAAGAAAAAAATGAGAGTTGTTGGTTGCAGAGAGACAATGAGAGTTGCTTTTTTTAGGGGGAGAGGGTGTTGTAATTGGGTTGGGATTGTTGGAGACTATAAAAGGAATCAATTGGCTTGGGCCATGTGAGGTTTTGTTTTCCTTTTCTTTTCTTCTTATAATGATAATTGGCCTTAACTGGGCCCGGAGCACAACCTGTGACAATAGGATTGTTTAGGCGTAGGGGTGGCAATTGGGTCGGGTCGACCCGACCCGACCCGATTACTGCTCGACCCATATAATAATCAGGTCGGGTCGACCCGACCCGATTATTATACGGGTCAAAAATTCAGACCCAGACCTGACCTATTCTTAGTCGGGTCGACCCGACCCGTTTGACCCATTATTAAATTTTAAATACAATTTCTTTACACTTTATTACCAAATTGTTGGGTGGTATAGTTAGTCATCACACTAAACTCCACACGTTAGAGGTCACGGGTTCAAAACTGGTCTTACGCATATTTTTTGACAATTTGATTTAGGCGAAGGGGAGGAGCGAGGGCGGCAGAGAAGGAGATCAAGGGGAGGAGGCCGAGGAGGAGAGAGAATAATCGAGTCTGGCGTCAAGCGGTTCGGGTCGACCCGACCCATTTAATAATCGGGTTAGACGGGTCGACCCGATTACGACCCAAACCCGATTAGCCCAAACCCAGACCCGATAACTTCGGGTCGGGTCGGGTCGGATCTGGCGGGTCGCGACCCGTCTGCCACCCCTATTTAGGCGGGGCCAGAGGGTCACGTGACCCCCTGACCCCCTGGCTCGGCGACTAATAGCGGGTTATTTATAGAGAAAAATCAATAAATTTAGAAATTTGGAAAACATACATAAAATTCAAGAAAAACAAAAAAATTAATTTGAAAAAATTAAGAATGTTGAAATATTGCATAGAAACAAATGAAATAGGTTACAAAATGAAATTTTTATATGAATATGATGACCTGGGAGGAAAATCTATATTAAATTGACAACAAACTTATAGTAATAAACATTTTATAATGACAAGGGAACCGGTACAAGTAAGAATAATCAACTAACATTTCTGAGCTAAACAGGTTTGGTATCGGGAAAGGCATGAGGTTTCGCCCATTTCGCCATTTCGTATCGGTTTCAATGAGGACCGACCAAAAACTGACAAGCAATTTTGGTTTTGCTAAGTTTTCGCCAATACAAATTTGGAATCGGTTGATTTTGATAATTTTCTGATAGTTTTGGTAAGCTAGGAAGAAACATACCAAAACCTATGAGAAATTCAAAAAGAAAGGAAGAAGAGGGAAAATGTAATGTTCCTACTTAATAATTTTTATATCCCTTCAGCACCTCTAGTATCCCAACTCGATAAATCCTAATTAATCATAATGAGATCATAATTAGATATTTCTAATTTAATTATGGTTATAATCTTAATTCAACTTTAAACTTATGGCATTCATATTAATTGCATTGATTTTTTAGTTAATTAATTGAGTATACTTAGCTACATGTTCATGTTATATGCTTTTGCACATTGTATATGCAAATAGTCAAAGATGTCTACATATTTATATACACTAAAATCAAAATCACCTGTCAAAACTAACAGAACTGATAGAACCTTTATATAAAAAAAAAATCAGAAATCAAAGCTGAGCATATATTAGCATTAGGTTGAAAATTGGCCCTCGTACCTGCCTATGTATTAGTATGCACTATATATCTGCACACATGACACAATATGTGCCTTCACAGAAATAGCTACCACATACTTGGGTACATATGCCCATTTTTATGCACATAGATGGGCCATATGCATACTTAGTAGTGCATACCATGTGTTTACAACACCGTAACGTGATGTTGACGATAATAAGATACTATTATCTAAACTAAAAAGTATTAGTCTCAAATGATTTTATAATCTTCGTGCAATTGTAGGAATGGATACAAGTACATGTTGATTTCATAGGATATGTTATACTATTTGAACCTCTCAATGATTCTAGACTGCATATATATGCCATTCTCTAAATAGCATGCATGGCACGAGTATATGCACAATTAAGGTAGTATATGTTGTAAGCAACAAGTATCCAAGTATCAAAGAATAAATTTATTCACTGCAATTATTGGAACTGGCATGGCATTAAAGTTTAAGAAAGAAAATATTCATCATTCTTGATCCATATTGGAAGAAGAAGAAAAGTGAGGATTTAAAGGTATTGTAATCTCCCTAAGTTGGATTGGGACTAAATGGGAATCAAAGGCTGAGATTAAATATTGTTTCCTAATTTTATAAGGGGTATGAGGGAACTACTAAGGTCTTATAACCAATGTAGTCCTTCAGAGATTGGTATCATTACTCTCATGTTTGGTAAGATGTAGAGAAGTTATTGGAAATTGAGGCGATGGACCTCGTGTTGTGGAAGATGGATGGGGGAATGGGTTTTTCCCCCTTGGTTTGGGGGTTGTTTTTTTTTCTTTTTTTTTTTTTTTTTTTCCTTTTCTTTTTTTTTTGTGGGGGGTTGGGGGTGACCTCTACAAAACTAAGGGGAGCATGGTGTCATTAAGAGGTGATGTCTCAAGGAGAGGACATTGCTTGTCATCAACAGGTGATGTGGTGAAGAATGGGAGGGCTCTGCACCAAAGATGTGAATTTCATTTTTACCTCTACCAAGATCAAGGTAGGATGCTGATTGTTATCAAGAGGTGATGTGTTATTAATAAATAGGTCTTTTTGTCAATAGGTGTGAGTTTTATCAATGGGTGAAGTGTCTCCTCAATGAATAACTTTATATTGTGTTAGAGGGAAGAGATCAGTCATGCAATAAGGGTGAGATGGATTGGAGGCTATGATGCACGGATAAAATGGACCAACACTGATGACTCAAGTTTTCTGAACTTCAAAGCGGGTTAGTCAGGAAGGTAGCCCCAATTACTCTTTGTTCTTGTTGCAATAAGCGTGAGATGGATTGGAGGCTATGATGCACAGATAAAAAACGGCCCAACACTGATGACTCAAGTTTTCTGAACTTCAGAGCGGGTAGCCAGGAAACTGGCCCCAATTACTCTTTGTTCTTTTTGCATATTCTTGGACATCTTCATCCACCATACCTGAAGATCAATCTACTACTCAAATTTTTCTCAGTTCAATTGGATTTGATTTGTATCACTAACCTAAGACTACTCTTTTTTTTTTCTTCAAGATTTTGCGCCTAAGCGACAATCTATTTGATGGTACTTCCATTTTGTTCTTCATAATATCTGCATTATATCTTAGCAAAACACTCAAAACCACAAGAACTCCATGAACAACCCTTTCCGAAACTTGAGCCACTATATCATAAACACCCATTTATATGCATATAACTAATAACATTCAGTCGCCATCACCTCCAATGTTCAGAAACTATTGCAATTTACCCAATTACCGAAAGAATTCTTGCTAAACAGAAAAATAAGGGGGAAAATGGAAGAAACTTGACAAGGGTCGATCAAAATTACCTCCTCATAGTATAGTAATCATCATGCCGAGCCGGCAGCAAATCTTTCTCATCAAGGCCTGCCTGAACTCCTTCACAGCTCTCTCCTCCTCCCCTTGCTTCTCCCTCTCCTCCGCCGCCGCCGCGGGCCGAGAACTCGCACCCGTCCTCTTCCTCCCTCTCCTCCTCCACGAAGACGACGAAAATGCAGCATAATCCATAACACCCTTAATTGATTGATGCCCAATTGGGTTCAAGAGGCAGCACGGGAGAAGCAATCAGGGATCGGATTCTTTCGGCTAATGATAACAACAAGATTTAAGACATGAGGAAATGGGCATAAAAACTAAAGAAAGGAAAAAAGGCAGCCACCCAAAAAAAAGGCAGAGGCGACGATTCTTTCTCTTTTCTCTTTCGTTGAGAGTAGAACTTTCAACGGAGTTGAATCCTGGAGTTGAAATTAAAGCCAAATTAGAAGGCTTTTAGATTGCTCGCGGGTCAATGGGATTCGAGAAGAGTAGAGACGACGTTGGCCTGCTGTGATCAGTGTGGCCGTTTCCATGTGAGTTGATTTGCTGCTGCATTTTATTACCAAAAAAGCAAGAAATTTATTTATTACTAGTATACTGGAGACAGCGTGACACACCAACCAGTCTGTTACCGTCGAGCAATAAAAAAAAAAAAAAAATAAAAAGGAGGAGAATGGGAAAGAAAAAGAAGAGAAAGAAAGAAGGAAGGAGAGCTGAGATAGGAGAAAGAAAGAGAGCCCCTCTCGTAAATGAAATCGAAAGAAGAAGAAAAAGAGCTCTCTCTCGCGGATGAAGACAGACAGAGGAATAAAATTTTGTAAGAATTATAAAAAAATCAGTTATTATTATTATTATTATTATTATATTTTGCAGAGGGAAAAAATGGAGAGGTGAATTGACAAACAAATGCTTACTCACGCACCTTTGCGTACCTTTCGGTTCCCCCCAGATGCAACAAAAAAGGCGTCTTAGATTCTTCATGAGATGCACAAATATGCTCTAGATTATTGCCTCAAACCTGTGTAATTTACATTGGCCAAGAGAAAACCCAGCTCAATCAGAAGATTGTTATTGATTTGGCATTTAGGAATTTGGTGTGGGCTTGGGCCTTAAAAAACTCTTAAAATCGAGCTGTGAATTCTCTGGTCCCAGTTAGGGGTGAGCATCGGTCGGTTCGGTTCGGTTTTTGCTAATTTTTGCAAAACCGAACCGAACCGATTAGACTTAGTAACCGAACCGAACCGAACCGACTAAGTTCGGTTCGGTTTTTCGTTTTTCGGTTAGGCCTATATTTTCCCATCATTTCTTACATTTTTTAATCACCATTATATTATCATACTTTAAATATTCTAATCTCAAATATTCAATACCCAAATTAAAAATAAGAAAAAGACTCTAACCTTAATGTGAATTAAAAATTTCATATTCTAAAACTTTTACGCTATATTTGGGCTCTTATATCAAAACTCACATAATTATTACTAACTTTTAATGGCAAGATGAAAAAAAAAGAACTATATTAATATAAATATTATTCTTAATTGTGATGGTGTACTTAACATAACTTTCACATATTCAACATAAAAAAGATGATATTGCTAGAAGTAATGAGATAAGTTTTCACCAATTTTTATTATGAACTATATGATTCACTAAATTGAATTTGGGTGGGGTGATATATAGGGTAAGAGATTCGGTTCGGTTCGGTCGAGTTCGGTTTTTGAAACACAAAACCGAAACCGAACCGAACTAGAGCGGTTCGGTTCGGTTCGGGTTCGGGTTTCGGTTTTGGTCGGTTATTTCGGTTATAACCGAACTCTGCTCACCCCTAGTCCCAGTTGGAGCTTAAGTTCGGTTCATGTGTGTGAGCTACACACACATATTATAAGAGAATCAATTTCGTGTTTACAAGTGAGATTGGTCCTCTTATTATTTTAAGAGATCCAAAGAAGTTAAAATTTTGTCCTCTTGAAACTGACATCTTATCCACGTGTCATCGCGGGATTGACCGTCTTATAATATGTGTGTGTGGCTCACATATATGAACCGAATCCTCTGAGCTCAGCTGGAGCCCAGTTAATGAGTGCGGATAAAGACACCCATGAAAATTGATTATGGCACTCACTCATTTTTCAAAATTGTTGGTTGACAATTATGAAAGTAAACCTAGAGGGATGAATTGGTGTAGTGTTAATCTAATGTCAAATGATGCGGTACTTAATTGCTAACACACTATGTGTAACTAAGAATGAGTCCGAATTTTTCGTGAAGGGCTCTGAAACTACTCCTCTAGATTCCTCTAGATTAAAAGTTGATGTGCTTTTAAAAGCTTTCTTGATTCAACACAAGTATGGGCACACAAACAATACCAAGCATGTATATGACATGAACAAGTAATAACGATGCAAGATATAAGAGAGAGAGAGAGAATAGATCAAACACAAACACAGGGATATGCTTCGAGGTTCGAGCCACTGCCCTACGTCCCCACCTTCATACAGAAGGATTTCCACTATGTTCACACAAGGCCTTCCACAAAGGGACCTCCATCGAGAAATTAGAACTCAACACTGAGAGTACACAACTCCACTCTCTCAAACACAAACCCTCTGCACAAGAGGAAAGGCACAAAATCAAATCAAAGAAAAATTACAACTTGGTGATCCAAATGATCATAAACAATCTCTTGGTGATCTCAAAGGATCACAAACAATTTTCTTAAAAAAAAATCCTGAAGATAGATTTAGAATGAATAGCTCAAGTGTGAAAATCAAAGTGTTTGGAAAAGAAAACACAAAGAAAATACTTAGGAAAAACTTCTTGATAAATTTAAGAAATAAAGAACTAAATAGAATTCTCAAAACTTGTATTTCTTTGATTTTTTTTTCAAAACTTTGAAAACAAATAAAGATAAAGAATTTTGACATAAAAACCCCTTTGAAAACTTTGTTAAACACACTTGAGAAGGTGAAAAAAATGCTCTTGAAAATCTTGATGAAAACTGACCTCAAAGACTCATTTATATAGGGGTCTGAAAATATAGCCGTTGGGGTACAGAACAGGTCAAAAATGACCTGTCGGTCAATCGCCCGTCGACCACCAGCGGTCGGATTTTCGACCGTTGGGGTTGTCGGTTGACTGGTTGGTCGACCGCCCCAAGGCAAACTGCCTGTCAGTCGACCGCCAGGTCGACCGAGGTCAGAACCAGAGAGCACTCTCTCTGGGTCGACCGACTGGTCGGTCCGGGGCCAAATCCAGAGAGCAGGCTCTCTGGATCGGTCGACTGCTCGGTCGACCGCTAAAGTCTGTGCACATCTGTGCACGTCGACCAAGCCAGACTTCGGTCCACTGGTCGGTTAAACGTTAGCAGCCCACAGTCAGGGTTATAGATTAGAAAATGTTGGCTTTTAATTTCCTATAAAATCCCATAAAATAAACTTCATAAATCCCAAAAATAAGTTCTTATAAATCTTTGAAGTACAAATATATGTGACCAAAAATCAACATATATATAAACTATTTGAACTATTTTTGAGGCATGAAAATATTAACTTTAAACAGAAACTGTATTTTTCAAAACTTAAAATTTTGAAATGAAAATTCGTTTTCTCAAAACTTGTATAAATACAAAAACAATATAGAAACACATTTTGAAGCTTAGTGTGTATGGATAGAATTCAATACACATATAAAGGATATATCTATGTTTTTGACATTTAAAATTTAAAACTAAGTTTTGTTAAAAACCAAACTTAAAACACAAGAAGTAGAATCATCAAAATAAGTTTTTAGACAATATGAATTATCAATGTATATGGATGAAATCTACATATATAAAACCATGTAAATTTCTTTTGATTCTATCTATTCGTGAAAATGAAAGATATAATCTTGAAAATCAAAAATAGTTAAACCGAAACCAATAACTTTTGAACTTGTGTGTGTGTGCGCGCGCTTGAGCATATCAAAACTAATTATCCTTATATAAGATCTAAATAAAAACTAAAACAAACATATATCAAAGTCTTCTCGTTGATCTTCATCTTCAAGACGACTCGATCCAAACAAGATCCAAAGAGTTTGACTCCATCCAAGTGCTAGATGCGATCTTGATGCGCGAGCTCTTGATTCTACACGCGTTAGTTCCAAAACTTGACTTTGGATCTTTTGTTGAAGCTAAACACCTACTAAGATCTTGATCAATATCTGAAACTATATAAATACAAGATCATTAGCTAACTAACTTTCATAAGTTAATCATCATCAAAACTAAGGTGAAGGGCCTTTGGGCCAATAGATTATACTCCTAAATAAAAAGACAATATTACCTTTAATGGTTTCTAAATTGATAAGTTTTCAAACTTTTCTAGTCAAAATTGATGAAATCACCTACCCTTATCGATAAAGTCACCCATCAACACTGCTGCTTCTTCCTCCCCAACTCCTTTCATTCTTCCCCAAAAAACCTAAACATTCTAACTCATCCGAACCCTAAAACTTCATACACATTGCTTTGTGGCACCTATGGATAAGAAACTCACTACTTTCAAGCATTATAATGATGGGATGGTGAGTTTTTACTGGTTAAATTTTTTTTTTAGAATTGTTATCTGTTGGGTTCGTCTTTTGTTCGGCTCTCAATTGCCGAACAAAATGCCTATGTTTGACGTGAAATCACCTAGAGGGGTGAATAGGTGACTAGCTAATCTAATGGTGAATTAATGCGGAATTAAAATTATTTATGTTAACTAAAAAATCTTAAGCACAACACGCCAAGTATAACACAAGAGTGTAGCCGAATTTCCCGTGAAGGGCTCTAGACTATCTCCTCAAGATTCCTCTAGATAAGAGTTGAGGTGCCGCTATGGCTCTCTTGGTTGAATACAAGTGTGAGCAAACAATCCCCAAGCATATAACAATATGGCACAAGAATATATCAAGCATATAGAAATGAAAGCAATATAAGCTAGTAAGATATAAACACAAGTGAGAGATAGAGAGAGCAATCGCAAACACGGGAGATTTGTTTTGAGGTTCGAGCACCCTTGCTCTACGTCCCCGCCTTCAACACTGTGAAGGATTTCCATTAGAATCGATTGTAAGATCACCTAGAGGGGGGGTGAATAGGTGATGGCTAATCTAATGGTCACTTATGAACAAATAATGCGGAATTAAAACTAAGTTGACCAAATTAAAATTTCTTTTAATTAAACACTTATGTATAACTCAAGAGTGTTGCCGAATTCCCCTTGCGAGGCTCTGGACAAGCTCCTCTAGATTCCCCTTGAATGGGTTGAGGTGCCGCGTTGGCTCTCTTGGTTGAATACTAGTGTTAACAAGCAATCCCACGCAAGTATATAACAATATAAGCACAAGGGTATATCAAGCATGTACAAGTGAAGACAATGAAAGTAAATGCAAGATATAAAAGAGACAAAGAGAGAGAGAGGAAGAGTAAGCAATTGCAAACACAAAGGGTTTGTTTCGAGGTTCGAGCACACTTGCTCTACATCCCCGCCTTCGACACACGAAGGATTTCCACTATGCAAGATCCCACCGGATCTCTCCTCGGTGCCGTACACCTACAAACCTCGGACTCCCAAGTCCCGTACACACGCAAGCCCCCTAAGCTTGCCGAGGCCGCACCTCGAACCACCAAGAGTTCACAACCGAACTCCAACCACAACGAGCACACTTGCCCGCTTCCTCAAAGTACAAAGAAATCTCTTTGGTGATCTAACACTTGATCACCAATTACAAAAGCTCACTACAACACTTTCCTATAGGATAGATATGTCTATGGATGCTCAAGTGAAGTGTGAGAAATCAAGGAAAGAAAGTTTTGATGGAAAACTCAAGAAATCACTTTAACACTCTCTTGATAAAAACTCCCTTTTGATTGGAAATATTTGCTCTCAAATATGTGGAGAGAACTTCTGAAATCAGTTGGAAAAACTAGCTCAAAGGTCTCCAAAATCTTAACCAAAACAGATGACAAGATCCCAATTTATAGGCTGCAGAAAATAGAGCCGTTGGGAATCTGTCAGTGCTGTCGGTCGACCGCCGGTCGACCGGCCAACGGTCATTTTTCTGACCGTTGCAGCCACCGGTCGACCGGCTCGGTCGACCGATAACCTGGAATGAACTGTCGGTCGACCTATCGGTCGACTGGACATTTCCAGAGAGCAAACTCTCTTGGTCGGTCGACCGACCCGGTTGACCGGCCACTGTGCTGACAACGTGCACAGGGCTGTGCACATCGGTCGACCGGTCCCGGTCGACCGACATGGCCTGTCAGCCAGTCTCCAGGTCTGAAAACAGGATTTAAAATCTTTTATAAAATCCTAAAAATACATAGAAATTCTACAAAAATAGTTTTACCAATATACTTGAAAGAACAAACATGCTTGCACAAAATCAAGACATGTTATAGATGTTTTGGTCTATTTTTGTAACTTGGAAATATTAGCTCAATAACCAAAATGTATTTTTCCAAAACATGTTTTTTTTTTTTTTTTCAAACTTGTTTTTCTAAATCTTCATCAAATACAAAAACAAGATATTTGAGTTCATTTAAAAGCATGGTGTGTATGGATATGATCCACTACACAATCAATATGGAATATCTATGTTTTTGACATAAAGCTCTAATCACGATTTTGGTTTAAAGATATGAACTATGAAATACCAAAATCCAAAGTTTTTATATTTTGTCTCAAAGAAAATCTTTTACTAAATAAAAAATCTTTTCTAAAAAGAAATCTTTTATGAAATCAATTAAATCAAGAGTTCTATCAAGAGTGTGTGTGTGTGTGATATAACTTGAGCAATCCACCAACTATCTATCCTTTACATTTTTACTAAAACAAAAATACAAATTCTATACCTAGACCCAAGTCTTCAACTTCTTGAAGTCTTCCCTTGAAGGCTTCTCATCTTCTTGACTTGGTCCAAGCTTGATCCAAAAAAAACTCCTTGGATCACCACATGCAAGCTCCAAATCTTGTTCTTTTATCCTTTGTTGAGCTATGCACCTACTAAGATCTTGATCAGGAATCTGTCACTAATTAAACACAAGATCATTAGTAACTATAACTACATGAGTTGATCATCATCAAAACTAGGGTGAAGGGCCTTTGGGCCAACAATCTCCCCCTTTTGATGATGACAAAACTCATGGAGTTATATATGCATGGATTAAAGTAAAGCTTCAAAGAAGCTCCCCCTTAACTCATGCATAATAAATAAGCAATAGATATTCAATGAAGCACATAAAAATGTATGCAAATGAATGCATGTAAAAAAAACAAATCTTTTATTTCTTGTGATGCATGAGTAAAAGCACAAGTATAAAAACTCAAAATCATCTCAAAATCTTTCTCTCCCTTAAGTAAGGAACAAATACTTCTCCCCCTTAAGGAAATCATGCATATAACTCAAATACTTCTCCCCCTTTTTGTCAATCATCAACAAAGGGTTCAAAGTTCAAATCATCAAAGAAATTTTCTCCCCCTTTTTGTCAAAAATAAGGAAATCAAGGAGGGTAAAATACAAATCAATCAATAAGATTTATATGCGATATAAATTCATGAAGAGGAAGACGTTAAGTTAGCTTCCCGACACATATACATTACATGAAGGAGGGATGACAAGCCCTAATTCACATAACGTATAATATGTCATGCATAAGAGGAATGTGAAGCTCCCCCTACACACGTATATCATGAAAAGAAGAGTTGTCAAGCTCCTCAAATTATAATATACTCAACATGAATCTACATATGGAAGAGATGTTAAGCTCTCCTTGCATATAGACAATACAAATCAAAAATTTTGAATTTTTCTTTATCAAAACAAAATTTTAACTTTTTCTTAGTAACAACAAATTTTGAGATATCAATTGTAAAATAATCAAATTTTGATTTTTTTTTTTTTTTTTTGATACCAATTTCAAAACACAGTGCATAAGCTTATTATGAAATACCAATTTGAAATCTAATTAAGCTTAGCATCAACAATCTTTGTGCTTTAAAGGAATACCACTTGTAAAATAAGCACAAATAGATAACATATATGTATGACAAGATAATACCAATAGAAATTGATATAATTTGAAGGCATTCATACATACAATCAAATATGGATATACACAACATGAAGTCATATTGATACCAATTACAAATAACCAATGATACCAATTGAAAAGTAAGCATAAGTGTATACATCATATAATCTACCATATGAAGAATTCGAACTAGTTAAATGAACTTGTTTTAAGAACTAGTACGAGATCCTTCCATCAAGGAATAAGTTAAAAAGTTTTTCATGAAAGATCAATGAAACACAAGGCACTAAAAACACTCTAATCCATAAAGTCCATTTAATGTTTTCAAGAGATGTGAGTGTACTAATGTTATGTGAAGCATGGCATCATGAAAATGACAATGAAGTTCAATATTCCTTAAAAAAATATAAATTTTGAAAACACGAAAATCATCACAAATTTTAATACATGAAAATCAACAAAATTATATTACATAGCATATGTATGTTTTGACAAGACATTAAGTATACATACATATCCCTAAAACACAATCGAGTCTTTATAAATAGATTTGCATGAAAGGCAAATGACTCAAGAGTTATCCATGTATATTTTAATGTTTTGACAAAATAAGCATATACATGAAATGAAATCACATGATCAAAACATAAATCCAAATGGGAATACAAGTTTAAGAATGTAATGATCATCAACACAAGGCTATACTAGTACATCTAATAGGCACAAATAAGCATTCAACCCAATCATATATAGATTTATTTGTGGTCCATAAGGTGTACAAGTATAAATCCAAGTGTTGACAATACTAACATCTAAACTAATATTCAATACAATGTAGCATCAAAAATTTTGAAATCACAAAAGAATTTATCCATAAAAATAGAATCATGTGCAATACTTGAAGAATAGATAACTAGTTTAAATGGTTTTTGACAAACTAGTTAAAGATCCTTCATAATATGAAATCATATGTATTTCATGAATAGTACTAAATACATAAAAGTTCAAGCACTCATATTCCATAAAGCTCCAAATTATATCTTTTCTTAAAGATTGAGTGTTCAAAGGTTATGTAAATAGTATCTACATGAAAATAGTCATAGAAGTCCAAATCAAATCATGACTAAAATTTTTATCAACCAACACATAAAAATCATTTTTATCAAAACAAATCATCTTAAAATAATCTACATGGTATATGTATGAATTATACAAATCTAGCAATATGCATACATATCCCAAATATTAAAAGAGTCTATTAAATGTTTGCATGAAGGCAAAAGACTCACGGGTATACATGTATATTTATTAGATTTGAATTAAGCATGCATATACATGAAGTAAATCACACAAAAAATTGGCAAAAACATGTATAAAAGAGAATCATCAAAACTAGATTATACACATGCATAGAGTGGATACAAGTGAGCATGAAGTTCAAATTATTTAAGAGTCAATTGTAATTCACTATTTGTATATGTATACATACAAGTTTGATATATTCTACATCTAAGCATGTAAATACCACATGAAGCACAACAACAACAAAATCATGACATGCTATGAATATGACAAAAGTATAAAGCATGTACAAAAAATAGGAGTTTAGAAGTTGTTACCAACTACAAAGCTCCAAGTATGGTGGTCTTTTCCACCAAAATTCCTTGATAGCAATGCATCCAAAAGTTTGTCCATCATGTTCATTGCATTGGCTACCAAGGCACCAATCCTCTCACGTTTTGTGAGAGCCCTCACCTACATCAAAATCAAAGGGTGGGGGTTTTGGTACCCATGTTTTCTTGGGTCCTTTGGGGTTAGCATTGTTGTAAGGAACCCAAAATCTATTATACTTAGCAAATATAAATATGGTTTCTTATCAAAACAATATTTTGCTAGATGGCCTTTGCGACCACAATGTGTACAAATGTACACCTTAGCATGATGCTTATGAGTGTGACTGTGATCGTGTTGTGCACCATAAGCATGAGCATGATGAGTATGATGATGTGCATGAGCATGAGGAACTTGTTTCTTTTGAAACAAAGATTCCAACTTAGAATGATTGAATGCACATGTGCTCAAATTAGAGCTCAAATTATCTATCTTATTTTTCAAATTATTAATCTCACTAGTGGAGGCATGTAAAGCATGGTGAGATATATGATCAATTTTCTTTTTCTTTTTACAAACATCTTCTTTTTCTTTTTCACAAATCTTTCTTTTCAAAGTCTTGTTTTCTTGAAAAACAACTTCTTTTTGAGTTTCCACCAAAATAATCTTTTCCTTCAAAATAGTGTTCCCTTCACATAAATCATTTATTTTAGACATAAGGAAACATTCTCATTTTTCAAGTCATTATTTTCTTTTTCTAAACATGCAAGTTTATTTCTAAAAGAATCATTTCTACATGCATGCAATCAATGTTCTTTTTCAAATCTTTATTATTCTTTTCTAAGCATGCAATGTTATCTCTACATGAATCATGTTCATTATGCATGCAAGCAATGTCCTTTTTCAAAATTTTATTTTCTTTCTTAATTATGTCATATCTTTCAAGCAATAATTGGCATAAAGAATTTAGCTCATCATATGACATACTAGCATCCTCATCATCGGATTCGGTATTTACCTCAAGGGGGTCATCCCCTTGGACCATGTAGCACTTGTTGGAGGTGTCGCTTCCAACATCCGAATCGCTCCCCGCATAGTATTGTTCATTTTCGCCAAGGGAGATGAGGTGTTCCATACTACAAAAGCCATATCAATATTAGCAACCCTACATAAATAATCATCATTTAGGGTGCTCTTTAAAGCATGTAGGGCTTTTGTGTTAGCCTCAAGATTCTTACCATCTATACAATAAGCATTATTAGTAGTGGCAAGATATACATTATAACCTAGGGCTTTTAGGAATAATGACATCTTAACTTTCCAAATGTGGATGTTAAGAATATCAAAGGTGGGTGGTGACATAAAGTCCATGGTGAGGTGTGTGTGTACAACAAATATTGTGATTAGCCCAAATGTAGGATCTTTAACTCTTAGGTTGTTAGACCCTTATCAAGAGCACTAGCTCTGATACCAATTGTAAGATCACCTAGAGGGGGGTGAATAGGTGATGGCTAATCTAATGGTCACTTATGAACAAATAATGCGGAATTAAAACTAAGTTGACCAAATTAAAATTTCTTTTAATTAAACACTTATGTATAACTCAAGAGTGTTGCCGAATTCCCCTTGCGAGGCTCTGGACAAGCTCCTCTAGATTCCCCTTGAATGGGTTGAGGTGCCGCGTTGGCTCTCTTGGTTGAATACTAGTGTTAACAAGCAATCCCACGCAAGTATATAACAATATAAGCACAAGGGTATATCAAGCATGTACAAGTGAAGACAATGAAAGTAAATGCAAGATATAAAAGAGACAAAGAGAGAGAGAGGGAAGAGTAAGCAATCGCAAACACAAAGGGTTTGTTTCGAGGTTCGAGCACACTTGCTCTACATCCCCGCCTTCGACACACGAAGGATTTCCACTATGCAAGATCCCACCGGATCTCTCCTCGGTGCCGTACACCTACAAACCCTCGGACTCCCAAGTCCCGTACACACGCAAGCCCCCTAAGCTTGCCGAGGCCGCACCTCGAACCACCAAGAGTTCACAACCGAACTCCAACCACAACGAGCACACTTGCCCGCTTCCTCAAAGTACAAAGAAAATCTCTTTGGTGATCTAACACTTGATCACCAATTACAAAAGCTCACTACAACACTTTCCTATAGGATAGATATGTCTATGGATGCTCAAGTGAAGTGTGAGAAATCAAGGAAAGAAAGTTTTGATGGAAAACTCAAGAAATCACTTTAACACTCTCTTGATAAAAACTCCCTTTTGATTGGAAATATTTGCTCTCAAATATGTGGAGAGAACTTCTGAAATCAGTTGGAAAAACTAGCTCAAAGGTCTCCAAAATCTTAACCTCAAAACAGATGACAAGATCCCAATTTATAGGCTGCAGAAAATAGAGCCGTTGGGAATCTGTCAGTGCTGTCGGTCGACCGCCGGTCGACCGGCCACGGTCATTTTTCTGACCGTTGCAGCCACCGGTCGACCGGCTCGGTCGACCGATAACCTGGAATGAACTGTCGGTCGACCTATCGGTCGACTGGACATTTCCAGAGAGCAAACTCTCTTGGTCGGTCGACCGACCCGGTCGACCGGCCACTGTGCTGACAACGTGCACAGGGCTGTGCACATCGGTCGACCGGTCCGGTCGACCGACATGGCCTGTCAGCCAGTCTCCAGGTCTGAAAACAGGATTTAAAAATCTTTTATAAAATCCTAAAAATACATAGAAATTCTACAAAAATAGTTTTACCAATATACTTGAAAGAACAAACATGCTTGCACAAAATCAAGACATGTTATAGATGTTTTGGTCTATTTTTGTAACTTGGAAATATTAGCTCAATAACCAAAATGTATTTTTCCAAAACATGTTTTTTTTTTTTTTTCAAACTTGTTTTTCTAAATCTTCATCAAATACAAAAACAAGATATTTGAGTTCATTTAAAAGCATGGTGTGTATGGATATGATCCACTACACAATCAATATGGAATATCTATGTTTTTGACATAAAGCTCTAATCATGATTTTGGTTTAAAGATATGAACTATGAAATACCAAAATCCAAAGTTTTTATATTTTGTCTCAAAGAAAATCTTTTACTAAATAAAAAATCTTTTCTAAAAAGAAATCTTTTATGAAATCAATTAAATCAAGAGTTCTATCAAGAGTGTGTGTGTGTGATATAACTTGAACAATCCACCAACTATCTATCCTTTACATTTTTACTAAAACAAAAATACAAATTCTATACCTAGACCCAAGTCTTCAACTTCTTGAAGTCTTCCCTTGAAGGCTTCTCATCTTCTTGACTTGGTCCAAGCTTGATCCAAAAAAAAACTCCTTGGATCACCACATGCAAGCTCCAAATCTTGTTCTTTTATCCTTTGTTGAGCTATGCACCTACTAAGATCTTGATCAGGAATCTGTCACTAATTAAACACAAGATCATTAGTAACTATAACTACATGAGTTGATCATCATCAAAACTAGGGTGAAGGGCCTTTGGGCCAACATCGATCCCACCGGATCACTCGGTGCCGCAACACCTACAAGAAGTTCACACTAGAACTCTTGGACTCACTAGTCCCCTCACTTGCTCTCGCAAGAACAAACACACCGCAAGCACACTAGCTTGCCGAGGCCACACCTCTACAACGAGCTCTCACTAGAACTCGAAACACCGCGAATCCGCAAGTCCGCCTCCTCAAATACAATGAAAGAACACTTTGGTGATCTAAACACTTTGAACACCTAAAACAACTCTCACAACAACTCTCCTATAGGATGGATTTAGCAATGGAAAACTCAAGTATGTGTGAGAAAAATAAGGATTGAATATGTGGTGAAAAACTCAAAAAATCACTTTTGAAAACTCTTGATAAACTCTCCTTTTGATTTGGAAATATTGGCTCTAAAACATGTAGATAAAATCACTGATATGGGTAGGAGAAACTAGCTCAAAAACTCTCTTAAATCTTGTATCAAACAGTCCATGGGAGCCCCATATAAATAGGCTCCAAAATATGGCTGTTGGAGGCCTAGTCAGCAGTCTGCACTGTTGTCGGTCGACCGCCAACGGTCGATTTTTTGACCGTTGGGAAGGTCGGTTGACTGGCCGGTTGACCGCCTTCTGGGCAATGGCCCAGCGGTCGACCGCTCGGTCGATCGGGCCATTTCCAGAGAGTAGACACTCTCTGGCGGTCGACCGGCCCTGGCCGTGCACGTTTTGTGCACGTCGGTCGACCGACCCCTGACTCGGTCGACCGTGCGGCGACCGGCAGAAGGCCAAAAACAGACTTTTTAGGAATTAAAAATTTGTTATTTTTCCTTCAATAAGATCCCATAAATTCTCTAAAAATTTACAAAAATAAGTTCAGTATTATACTTTGATATACAAACATGTTTGAGTAAAAATAAAAACATGTTACAAATATTTTGAACTATTTTTGTGTTATTGAAATTTTGGCTTAAAACAAAAACCGTATTTCTCCAAATTGATTTTTTTCAAATTGAAAACCGATTATTCCAAAACTCTTTCAAATACAAAAACATGATATTCTAAACACTTTTAAGGCTTAGTGTATATGGATATGATCCACTACACATATATGATGAAATATCTATATTTTTGACATTAAGCTCTAAATAAAGTTTTGATAAAAACTTATGTCATATTTTGAGACATAAAAACCAAATCGGTATTTATGAAAACTCATATAAATTTTGTATGTGAGTGTATATGTACTTGAGCAATCCACCAACCAATCTATCCTTTACATTTTATGTAAAAACAAAATCTTAACAAAACAAACCTAGACACAAGTCTCCTTGAAAATATTCTCTTGAAAATCTTCTCCTTCTTGACTTGGTGCAAACTATGATCCAATGAATTAGACTCCTCTTGAGTACTTGATGTGGTCTTGATGCACAAGCTCTTGAATCAACACGTGCTAGCTCCAAAACTTGACTTAAAATTCTTTATTGAAGCTAAACACCAACTAAGATCTTGATCACAAATCTGAGACTAAATAAACACAAGATCATTAGTACTATAACTACATGAGTTAATCACCATCAAAACTAGAGTGATGGCCCTTTGGGCCAACAATCTCCCTTTTTTGATGATGACAAAACTCATGGAGTTATATATGCATGGATTAAAGTCAAGCTTCATAGAAGCTCCCCCTTAACTCATGCATAATAATAAATAATAAGATATACAATGAAGTGCATAAAACTAAACAAATAAATATGCATCAATAAGGTGAGAGAAACATGCAAACATCCAAAATCCTTTCCCAAAAACCTTCTCCCCTTTTTTGTTTAAACTTTCAAAATCATTTTCCCATTTTGTAAAACACAAGATGCATAAACTCAATATATGCAAAACTCAAATATGCATATATAACTCAAAATCTTTATCCCCCTTTTCGTCAATCATCAACAAAGGGGTGAAAAATAAATCATCAATAAGGATATATATATGCGATTTATATTCATGAAGAGGGAGACGTGAAGTTAGCTCCCCTGCATATATGCATTATATGAAGAAGGGATGACAAAGCCCTAACTCACATAAAGCATAATATGCAATGCATAAGTGGAGATGTGAAGCTCCCCTACACACGTGTATCACATAAGAAGAGATGTCAAGCTCCTCAATATAAGATACACTCAACATGAATCTATATATAGAAGAGATGTTAAGCTCCCCTTGCATATAGACAAGACATATCAAAACATTTTTAACATAAATTTTAATTTTTCTTAAATCAAATTTTGAGATCCATTTGTAAATAAACAAAATTTTTGATATCATTTGAAATTGAAAATTTTTGATATCAATTGAAATTGAAACATTTGTAAATTTTGATACCAATGAAGGTAAAGTATTTTATATTGGAATACCAATAGAAATATATGGTAAATTTTGATACCAAATGAAAGGTAAAACATTTGTGATATCAATTGAAATTGAAACCCAATTAGAAATCAAAACATATTGATACCAATTGATGTATATTGTAAATTTTGATATCAACAAAATATAAATTGAAAATAATGCATAAGCTTATTAAAATACCAATTGAGATACCAATTGAAATTAAGATTTAAGTCAAGCATAGCATAAACATGTAATTTGTGCTTTAAACAGGTAAATATATTGTAAATCAAGCACAATCAAATCATATATATGTATGAAAAAAATACCAATAAAAATTGATATTACTTGAAATATGAGGCATACATATATAGAAAACAAAATATGAGTATACAAAGAAAATATCAATTGTGATACCAATTGAAAATATGATGAGAATCAAGTGTATAACTCATAAAGATCCACCATTTTCATGCACATGATAAAAGATATTTTAATTTGAACATACAAGGTATGGTCGCCCATCCATCCGCCCTTGTAGGGTAGAAGTTTTCAAAAATAGATTTAAAAATAGTTATAAATTGAAAACACTATCAAATCAAGAATAACTAACTAGTTTAAAGTAATTTTTGAAAAATTAGTTAAAGATCCTTCAAACATGAAAACAAATCATATGTATATCATGAATCATACCAAATACATAAGTGTTGACACTCGAAATCTATAAAGCTCAAAACTTCTCATGAAGACAAGTCATGAGTAAACAAATATGAAGTGTGAGTGTACAAGAATCATGTAAATAGCATTTTTATGAAAATAATCAATGTGGCTCAAAATAAACAAGAATTTCTTTTTATCAAAAATTATGAAAATCATAAAAATTTATTTTCATTAAAAAAACTTCAAGGTATATGTATGATTTATCAAAACTAACAATATACATACATATCCTAAACATAAATGAGTCCATAATGTAATTTGCATGAAGGCAAGTGACTCAAGGAGTATACATGTATATTTATTAGTTTTGAACAAAGAATACATATACATGAAGCAAAATATGCATAAAAATAGGTAAAACAAGTGTAAATGAGGGAATCATCAAAACTAGGCTATACATGTACATGTAATAGGTACAAATGAGCAATAAAATACAAACATATAAGAATCAATTGTTGCCCACTACTTGTACAAGTATATACACAAGTTTTGACAAAAACTATATCTAAACAAGTATTCACCTCATGAAATACAAAACATGATTATTTTAACAAAAACTAAAAACATGCTAACAATTATCAAAAATCATCATAATATAAAAGCATGTAAACTAAATGGAGTTTAGAGATAGTTACCAAATCACATGAACTACACTCTAAGTCTCCAAAATATGGTGGTCCATTCACTAAACTTCCTTGATAGCGGTGCATTAATTTGTAGTGTCCATCAAGTCCATGCATCCACCACCAAGGCACTAAATCTCTCACGTCATGTGAGAGCCCACACCTACATCAAACACAAGAGGTGGGGACTTTGGTACCCATTTTCTTTTGGGTCCATGGGGGTTAGTCTTACTCAGAACCCAAACATTTTTATTTGCAAAATTTAAAGAATTTACTCTATCATAACAAAATTTTGCTAAATGGCCTTTGTGGCCGCAATGTGTACATTTGTACACTCTAGAATGCACATGCGAATGTGTATGATCATGATGTACAAAATGTGCATATGTGTGTCGTAGGTGATGTGCATGTACATGTGGAGCTTGTTTCCTTTGAAACAAGGTTTTCAATTTATTATGATTAAAGCACAATTGCTCAAAGTTGAGCTCAAACAATCTATTCTCTTTTTCAAAAATTTAATCTCATTTTTATTAATAGTGGCATGAAAAGCATGGTGAGAATGAGAATCAACATTCTTTTCTTTTTAGAAACATTCTCTTTTTCTTTTTCCACAAATTTTTTTTAAAGAGTTGTTTTCATTTAAAGCAATCTTTTTTTGTTTTTTCACCAAATTAATCTTATTTTTTAAAGAATTATTTCCTTCACAAAGATCATTTAATTTAGAAGACAAGGAAATATTCTCATTTTTCAAAAATTCGTTTTCTTTAGAAACACATGCAAGTTTGTTTTGAAATGAATCTTTTTCTACCAAAATGGAATCATATTTATTTTCAATTTCTTATTATCCTTTTTAAGCATGTCATATTTCTCAAGAAGTTGTTGACAAAATGAAGCAAGCTCTTCATAAGGCATGTCAACATCCTCATCAAGCTCGGATTCGGAGTTTACTTCAAGGGGGTTATCCCCTTGGACCATGTAGCATATGTTGGAAGCCTCACTTCCAACATCCGAGTCGCTCCCCGCATAGTATTGCTTTTGTTCGCCAAGGGAGATATAGAGTTCCATACTACAAAAGCCGAATTAATGTTAGAAACCCTAGATAAATATTCATCATTTAGGGTTGACTTTAAAGCATGAATGACTTTTGAGTTAGCCTTAATATACTTGCTATTACTAAAATATGAATCCTTAATGGTAGCAAGATAAACATGAATACCTAGGCCTTTGAGGTATAAAGACATCTTAACCTTCCAAGTTTGGATGTTACGAATGTCAAAAGTGGGAGGTGACATGAAATCCATGTGTGTGTGCTGTTGACACTCTAATAGATAAGATTCCTAACTGGCCTGAACAATGTCTAACTTGTTGACATTTACAAAAGACAAGTGGTAGATAAGCTGACGACTAGGTTTACCCATCTCCGAGGGACAAATCAGCGACTTGGAGTCTACTGATCCAATGAAGCAGACAGTGAGCCCAGATTATCTTTGAAGAGACCTAAGCAGGTCTAAAATGCTAGGTTAGCTCAACACTTAGCATCACATGAGCCCGAAGGGATAGCCTCACCTGAGAGGCTAAGTTTGTCCAACTTCGCCTTGAAGCCGTTCAAAGCTCTATCAGGGAGCTAACTTACAGCTTCGCCTGAAGCGCTCAGTTAACTCCGCAGAGAGTTAGCTTCGCTCGAAGCCACACGCAACCGCATAGAAGGATGGCCGGTAGCTTCCCCACAGATGTTTATCCAGCTCCGCTGAAGAGCTTTCTTCTGACTTCGCGAGATGCTCCTTCCAGCTCCGCTGCGAGCTCGACGAAGTAGCCCCACTGTGGGTCTTTTATGGTCACCTTTGACCAATCAAATCTTCAGATGAGATCAAATCTATTCAAGATCAAATCTAATAGAGATCAAATATGAGATCAAATTTGGCAGTTGATTACCATAATCTCTTGACTCTCCTAAAACAAGTAAGAAGATCAGGGGAGATCTTTCAGTTTTTTGAAAAGAATCAAAACAGATCAGGAGATTGACGCTACCTGCTATTCCTAGCTTCGCAGAAGCTGATTCTAACCTCGCGGCAAGACTACTTTCCAGATTTAAATAGATTGACTCAATCTGTTTTCAGATTTTAAAAAGGGCAATTTTACCCCTGCTCTCCCTATAAATAGCCCACCAGAGACAGAGACACGCACACACAGAGAGAGAGGCTGAAAAATAGAAAGAGACGGCTAAACAGAGACCTATTCTCTTACTTCCAAGAATTCAGAGAACTGCTTCTCTAATCAGGGTGCTAATACTCTAAGGTCCTCCTCCCTCTCAAGGAATCTCCGGAACCAGGTGAGAAGGAATTCCCAAGTTGAGGCAGTTTGAGAAGTAACAAGAGGGTTCTACCAACCTTCTGTTCTCCGATTCCCCGAACCAGGCGAGAAGGGAATCCCATCGATCGCATCGTCAAAGGAACAAAGAGGTCGCGCGCTGACCAGACTCCTATCGGCACACTTCTCCAGAATCTCAGAGGAGATCTACGTGTAATCTTTTTACTTCAAAGAATTACTTGTAATTTAGCTCCTCGACCCCTTTTTGTAAGTTTTCCCCCTTTGCAAAATCAATGGAAAACAAGATGGCGACTCCGCTGGGGACTGAATTCTCCACTATTGAGAATCAAGTATCGCAATGCAACGGATAGACCTTCGGGTCTACTTCTGAATTCAAGGAAGCCGGTGTGGCTAGAGCCCCTCTGGCTAAATCTTCGAAGCAAGTCTCTGTGGAGACAGATGAGGCTCTCTACGTGCCTACCATAGTCTTCTGGCGCAACAAGAAAGCAGGCCCGCAATGCAAGGGTCAGAATCTTCAGCCTGTTACCTTCGAAAACCTAGTCGTTCACTTCGACCAAGGAAAATTCGAAGAACTCCTCTCTGGGGGTGGTTTAATGCTCCATGCACGAAAGCATAGAAAGGTCTCGATGGCCAAGGTTTCGGAGTAGAAAACGGGAAGCAGAATCCTTCCAACACCTCCCAGCCTCGCGTGTGGGTAGTCAGGTTCCCTGCGAACCTAAGTCTCCTTTTTCAAAGCAGATGTGGAGGCCAAAGCAGAAGGCTCTGTATGAAGCTTCAGGCGTAGCTATGCCACAAGTTCGTCTCTCTCGCGAAGAAAAAGGCAAGATGCCTGCCTGCTTCGTCAAGACTGTTAGCCGCGAAGTTACGACGACGATCATGCCTTCGCCTAATTCAGGAGCAGTAACTCCTCGCGCCAGCCTCGTTCTTATGAGCGAAGCTACTGATGGTGTGCCAAACACAGTACCTCAGGGTACGCATGAAGTTCGCAGCCGCGAAGCTGGAACCAAAGCACCACAGTGTGCTTTGTTCCCCAGTTCTTCAAGTACTACGCTCGCTCTTTGCAGCGAAGCTAAGGGATTGCCCCTAAGTGCTGATAGCGGTGCTTATGTAGCTTCAGCACCCAAGGGCATTTCCAAAGCTTTAGCCGCAAATTTAGAGCCAAAACTCTATCTAGGGCTAATCACCTTCGCAGCAACATAGCAGATAAAGCTGTTGGCCCAATGGCCTTCCACTCTAGTTTTGATGATGATTAACTCATGTAGTTATGTTTACTAATATTCTTGTGTTTCTAAGTTTCAGATCATTAACAGGATATTAGTAGGTGATTAGCTTCAACAAGGAGTTTAGAAGCTTTCCATGTTGATTCCGGTGCCAAAGCTTAAAGATCATACCTTTGCACTTGGAGAATCACGGAGTTTTGGAGCAAGTCTACTTGAAGATGAAGATCGTCAAGAAGACTTAGGTATCCTAGTTTAGATAGAGTTTTAGATTCATTTGTAAAGCTTAGTTTAGTTGATATGCTCAAGTGAACACAAAACACACACGTTTTATGATTTGATATTTAGTTTTTATGAATAGTTGATCAAAACAAGTTTACATATGTTATATGTATAGTAGATGTTTTCTATTTATACATTCATGCTTTAACTTGGTAAACAAACTTATTTTGATATCCCTATTCATGTTTTGGAAAAATCAAGTTTGACAAAAATACAGGTTTTGTTTTTGGTAAAATTGACAAGACACAAAAATGAATTGATATGATTGATATATGTCTTGAAATTTTATCACAAGTTTGGTTATCAAAGTAAAATGATAAAACAAGTTTTAGAAAAACATATTTTTAGAAAAACAGTTTTTATTGTGATTAAAACTATTTTTTTTGATTTACTGTGAATTTATGGGATTTTTATTGAGTGAAAAGACCTATTTTCAAATCCCGTATCTGTGCAGAACTGAGGACTGGCTGACAGGCCAAGTCGGTCGACCGGACCGGTCGACCGTACCATAGGCCGGTCGACCGGGACGGTCGACCGACGTGCACAAGTCTGTGCACGTTTTGGAGTCTCTGGGACGGTCGACCGAGCCGTCGACCGAGATGAGAGTTCTGCTCTCAGGATGTTTCGGTCGACCGGGCCGGTCGACCGCTATTGCCCAACGGTCACATTTTTGACCGTTGGCGGTCGACCGGACCGGTCGACCGGCAGTCTGTCAGACTACCAGCTCAGCCTAACGGCTAGTTTTGTATAGGGGCTATATAAACCCCATCTCTTTGGGGATTTTGGCCAAGTTTTCTAAGAGAGAAATTTCCAGTTTTCTGAGGTGTTTAAAAGAGTTTTCAAAAGAGTTTTAAGTGCAAAAACTTCTCATCTTTATTGTTTTAGGGTTTTTGAAAAATCAAAGAAAAATAGGTTTTTGGGATTTTTGCTTAGATCTTCAATTCTATCATATTGCAAGTATTTTCCCAAAGATTTTTCTTTGTTGCTTGTTTCCAAAAACACTTGTTTTCCACACTTGAGCTATCTTCTATCCTAAACTATTAGGATCTTTGTTTTGTGGAAAAGAAAGAAAAGAGAGTTTGTGGTTTTGAACCACTTGTTGTAAACCCTCCTTCATTTGTTGTATCCCTCTTCGGTAGAGGTGATCGGAGTGGTATTGGTTTGCTCCCTCTTAGGTAGAGGTGGAGTTTGGTTGTGAGCCTCTTTGGTAGAGGTGTGTGGATTGGTTGTTGTATTGGCTACGGGCCTAACCCCTCGGTTGTGAGGAGGTTATTGTTTGAGAGAGGAGTTTGGTACTCCTAGAGTTGTAAGAAATCCTCTTTGGTAGAGGTTCCCTCGGTGGGAGTTGGGATAGTGGAAATCCTACACGGTGGTGTAGGCGGGGATGTAGAGCAAGGTGCTCGAACCTCGAAACAAATCTTGGTGTTTGCGTTTTGATCCATTGTCTCTCTAACTCTCTCTCTTTACATTTGTGCAAAGCATCATACTTTCATAGCATTCATATTATATACATTGCTTGTGTTGCCTTGCATCTTTCATATTGTAATTTATCCTTGATTGCTTGGCTTGATTGTGTGTGCACATATTTCATATTGCTTGGATTGCTTGTGTGTGTGCCTAACTTGTACTCATCCAACAAGAGCTTCACATAGCGCCTCAACCCATTTCAAGGGGAATCAAGGGGAGTTAGTCCAGAGCCTCGCAAGGGGAATTCGGCTACACTTGTTGTATTGTATTAGTTTGTGCATAATTTGCATTAGCTTCCGCATTTAGCGCACTTAGTTTGCATTGAGTTTCTTAGATTAGCAATTACACCTATTCACCCCCCCTCTAGGTGTTTTTCAATTGGTATCAGAGCTAGTGCTCCTGATACTTAGGCTTAACATCCTAGGAGTGATCCATTTGCTTGCTAATCTCATTTGCATTTGTTTGTTTGCACATTCATATATAGTTTACCATGGACTTCATGACCCCTCCTAGCTTTGACCCTTCCAACATTGATGTTTGGAAGTATAGGATGTCCATGTACCTAAAAACCCTAGGTTTGCATGTCTTTCTTGCCGCCACCAAGAGATGTTATCTTGGTGATTGCAATCATATAGGGGCCAATGCACAAGCCCTAGAGGCTATTAGAAGCACTTTGCCTAAAGAATATCTTTTATGTGTTTCTAACTTTGATTCCTCTTTTGTAGTGTGGAACAAATTGACAACCACCACCACCTCCAAGCTTCAATTGCCAATCCAAGAAGAGGAATCTAGCGGAGAATCCGAGCCACAACAATGCTATATGGTCCAAGGGAATGACTCCCTTGAGGTACACTCGGAAACTCCATTAGATAGTGATGATGATGCTAGTTCTTCAAATGATCATATTGATGCCCATGCTTTGAATGAAGAACTTTCATTTGTTTGTGAAAAACTAATAGAAAAATATAACTTGTTGAAAAAGAAAAGTCTAGAAATTGAAAAAGAAAATAAGTGTTTGCATTCTAGACTTGATTGTGTTTTGCAAGAAAAGGTTGAGGTCTATAATGAGAGGGATTCATTAAAATCTCAACTTGATCTTGCACTTAAAGAAAATTACTTTTTGAAAAATAAAAATGATTGCCATGTTCTTTTGAAGAAAAATGAAAACTTGTCTTCAAAAGTTGATTTTGTTTTAAAAGAAAATGATTCTTTGAAAATTAAGATTGCTTCAATTTCTAAAGATTTGGATGCATGTTTAAAGAAAAATGAATTTTACAAAATAAGATTGATGCACATGTTTGCCATGCTAGTGTAGCTTCTTCATCTAGTCTACCTAATGCATGTACCTCTTCTTCTAGGATTAATGATGATATTTGTATGCTAAAGAAGAGAGTAGATTGTTTGGGCTCCACTATGAGCCAATGTGCCAAGAAACATACACGCTTGGAATCCTTGGTTCGAAAGAAACAAGTTCCAACTTTTATGCATGCACACCCTTCACGGCATACACATGCTCCACACGGACACACCCATCACAAGTATGCTCATGTGTACACTTGTACACATTGTGGACGTAGGGCCACCTTGCTAAATTTTGTTATGATAGATTACATACTCCTAATTTAGCAAAGAATTTTGTTTGGGTTAGAAATGAGACTAACCCCCATGGACCCAACAAGAAGGTATGGGTACCAAAGACCACCCCTCCTATTATTTTTGATGTAGGTGTGGGCTCTCACATGACGTGAGAGTGATGACACCTTGGAGTGGATGCGTTCCGGACTTCATGGAAATCAAATTGGATGCATCACTTTCAAGGGAAGATTTGGTGGAGATGACCACCATGTTTTGGAGACAAGGAGAGTTGCTTCTTCGGTTTTGGTAACAATCTTTTACTCCCATTTATTGTTTACATGCTTTCCATGTTTTAATGTTTATAGCATGTTTTTGATGTCTATGGATTAGTATGTTCATTCCATGTTTATTAGATCCTTGACATACATGTATAGTATTTGAGACACATATGCTTATATGAACCCATATTTAGTGTTCTCACTTTTGTTTAAGGTATAATGTACATCATGAATCTAATACATGTGAATTTACATAGTAATCATATTTTAGTTTTATCATGATGACTTTTATATTTGTTTTGATGCTTCATGTTTTGAATATATGTTTAGATGTTTGTTTTCATTAAGACTAGTTATATACTTGTACATAGAGTGGGCTACAAATAAATCTATATATGTTGAGCTTGATTGCTTATTTGAACCCATTAGATGTGCTAGTATAGTCTAGTTTTGATGATTCATACATTTCAAACTTGTATTCCATTTTTGGATTTGTTTTATGAGTTTTCACTTCATGTATATGTGTATTATTGTCAAACTTTAAGATATACATGTATACCCTTTGAGTCATTTGCCTTTCATGCAAATCTATATATGGACTCAATTGTGTTTAGGGATATGTATGTATACTTCATGTTGGACAATTCATACATATACCTTGAAATGAAATTTGTTGTGATGAAAATTTAGTTTTTCATGTTTCATGTATTTATGTTTAACTTCATGTATATGTCCATCTTATCCAAACTATTGACTATACATGAGTATCCTTTTTGAGCCACGTGCCTTCATGCATATATCCTTGTGGACTCGTTTGTATCTTGGATATGTATGTATACTTTAGTTTGTATTAGACATACATATGCCGTGAAGATTAGATAGTTTTGATGATTTCGTGTTTTTAAGGAATAATTGAGCTTAATGAAAATTTTTCATGATTATGATCTTCACATATTATTTGTACACTCATATCTATTGCTCATGTTTTATTTCTCATGAGGTATGCTTTATTGGTTAGAGTGATGATTATCATGTGAATTTCATTTTTGTTTTATTCCTTGCTTGAAGGATTTCGTGCTAATTAACAAGTTTTCCATTTAACTAGTTGCGGTGTTCTTCACTTTGGTAGTGATTTTCAAACAAAACTACATTTCAAATCTATCCTTGAAAACCCCTACCTTCCAAGGACGGTAGGATGGGAGATCATGTTCATGTATGCCCTAAATTGAAAATCTTTAAAACTTGAATTATGATTGGGTGGTAGAGAATATGATGTATACACTTGAACTTATTGTTATGTCAATTGGTATCATTGAACTCTCTCAATTGGTATCATTTTGATCTTCTTGTATACTCATATATGTTTTTGTATGTATGTATGCTTTAAATTTCAAGTATATCAATTTCTATTGGTATCTATTTTTTTCATACATATATATGTTTGTGTTTATGCTAGTGCTTGAGTTTCAATTTTGTTTAAATTGATTATTTTTAAATTGTTATCAAGACTATGCATGACTTTAGTTTGTATTTCATAAAGGGGGAGAAAATTTGATTTTGCATTTCAATTGGTATTTGTACTCCCACTCTTTATGATTAAAAGTTGTTATTTTAAACATATGATATCAACATCAAATTATATGTTTCTAAAATGAAATATATTCTTACAATTGGTATCAAAATTTGTGTTTAGACATTCAAAATTTGTTATGTTGTTTTACAATTGGTAATTTGTTATGTTTAATTACAATTGGTATTTTCAAAATTTTGCTTAAAGAAAATATTCAAAGTTTTGATTTGTATTTCCTATATGCAAGGAGAGCTTAACATCTCTCTTACATATAGATTCATGTTGAGTATATTATAAATTGAGGAGCTTGACAACTCTTCTTTATATGATATACGTGTGTAGGGGGAGCTTCACATCTCCTCTTATGCATTACATAATATGTGTTATGTGAATTGGGGCTTGTCATCCCTTCTTCATGTAATGCATATGTGTAGGGAAGCTAACTTAGCGTCTTCCTCTTCATGAATGTATATAGCATATAACATATATTGATTCTTGTTTATTGGTATCAAGATGCTTCATTGACATATTTTTAATTGATATCATGTTTGTAGTCACCCCTTATTGATTTTGTTTTTTGTTTTAGACAAAAAGGGGGAGAACATTGTTTGCATTGTTTTGATTGACAAAAAGGGGGAGAAAGATTTTTACCCCTCATTTTATCTATGGTTTTGATTGTTTACCCCTTTGTTGATGATTGACAAAAAGGGGGAGAAGTATTTGAGTTTTATATGCATACTTATGTTTTATATGCATATATTATGTTTTAATATCCAAAGCTTGCTTTGTAATTGTTGTACTTGGTATCTAGAGTTTATATATGCTTCTTTATGTTTTTGCATATATTGAGTTCATGCATAAGCAAATAAACATAAATATATGAAAAATATGTATGTCTCTTGTTTAGAATCATAAGCTTTCATTGCATATTTATTTATTCATTTGTTATGCATGAGTTAAGGGGGAGCTTCCTTGAAGCTTATCTTTAATCCATGCATATATAACTCCATGAGTTTTGTCATCATCAAAAAGGGGGAGATTGTTGGCCCAATGGCCTTCCACTCTAGTTTTGATGATGATCAACTCATGTAGTTATGTTTACTAATATTCTTGTGTTTCTAAGTTTCAGATCATTAACAGGATATTAGTAGGTGATTAGCTTCAACAAGGAGTTTAGAAGCTTTCCATGTTGATTCCGGTGCCAAAGCTTAAAGATCATACCTTTGCACTTGGAGAATCACGGAGTTTTGGAGCAAGTCTACTTGAAGATGAAGATCGTCAAGAAGACTTAGGTATCCTAGTTTAGATAGAGTTTTAGATCCATTTGTAAAGCTTAGTTTAGTTGATATACTCAAGTGAACACAAAACACACACGTTTTATGATTTGATATTTAGTTTTTATGAATAGTTGATCAAAACAAGTTTACATATGTTATATGTATAGTAGATGTTTTCTATTTATACATTCATGCTTTAACTTGGTAAACAAACTTATTTTGATATCCCTATTCATGTTTTGGAAAAATCAAGTTTGACAAAAATACAGGTTTTGTTTTTGATAAAATTGACAAGACACAAAAATGAATTGATATGATTGATATATGTCTTGAAATTTTTATCACAAGTTTGGTTATCAAAGTAAAATGATAAAACAAGTTTTAGAAAAACATATTTTTAGAAAAACAGTTTTTATTGTGATTAAAACTATTTTTTTGATTTACTGTGAATTTATGGGATTTTTATTGAGTGAAAAGACCTATTTTCAAATCCCGTATCTGTGCAGAACTGAGGACTGGCTGACAGGCCAAGTCGGTCGACCGGACCGGTCGACCGCACCATAGGCCGGTCGACCGGGACGGTCGACCGACGTGCACAAGTCTGTGCACGTTTTGGAGTCTCTGGGACGGTCGACCGGGCCGGTCGACCGAGATGAGAGTTCTGCTCTCAGGATGTTTCGGTCGACCGGGCGGTCGACCGCTATTGCCCAACGGTCACATTTTTGACCGTTGGCGGTCGACCGGACCGGTCGACCGGCAGTCTGTCAGACTGCCAGCTCAGCCTAACGGCTAGTTTTGTATAGGGGCTATATAAACCCCATCTCTTTGGGGATTTTGGCCAAGTTTTCTAAGAGAGAAATTTCCAGTTTTCTGAGGTGTTTAAAAGAGTTTTCAAAAGAGTTTTAAGTGCAAAAACTTCTCATCTTTATTGTTTTAGGGTTTTTGGAAAATCAAAGAAAAATAGGTTTTTGGGATTTTTGCTTAGATCTTCAATTCTATCATATTGCAAGTATTTTCCCAAAGATTTTTCTTTGTTGCTTATTTCCAAAAACACTTGTTTTCCACACTTGAGCTATCTTCTATCCTAAACTATTAGGATCTTTGTTTTGTGAAAAAAGAAAGAAAAAGAGAGTTTGTGGTTTTAAACCACTTGTTGTAAACCCTCCTTCATTTGTTGTATCCCTCTTCGGTAGAGGTGATCGGAGTGGTATTGGTTTGCTCCCTCTTAGGTAGAGGTGGAGTTTGGTTGTGAGCCTCTTTGGTAGAGGTGTGTGGATTGGTTGTTGTATTGGCTACGGGCCTAACCCCTCGGTTGTGAGGAGGTTATTGTTTGAGAGAGGAGTTTGGTACTCCTAGAGTTGTAAGAAATCCTCTTTGGTAGAGGTTCCCTCGGTGGGAGTTGGGATAGTGAAAATCCTACACGGTGGTGTAGGCGGGGATGTAGAGCAAGGTGCTCGAACCTCGAAACAAATCTTGGTGTTTGCGTTTTGATCCATTGTCTCTCTAACTCTCTCTCTTTACATTTGTGCAAAGCATCATACTTTCATAGCATTCATATTATATACATTGCTTGTGTTGCCTTGCATCTTTCATATTGTAATTTATCCTTGATTGCTTGGCTTGATTGTGTGTGCACATATTTCATATTGCTTGGATTGCTTGTGTGTGTGCCTAACTTGTACTCATCCAACAAGAGCTTCACATAGCGCCTCAACCCATTTCAAGGGGAATCAAGGGGAGTTAGTCCAGAGCCTCGCAAGGGGAATTCGGCTACACTTGTTGTATTGTATTAGTTTGTGCATAATTTGCATTAGCTTCCGCATTTAGCGCACTTAGTTTGCATTGAGTTTCTTAGATTAGCAATTACACCTATTCACCCCCCCTCTAGGTGTTTTTCAAAAGCACCACAACATGCTTCGCTTCCCAGTTCATCAAACACTAAGCTCGCCCTTCGCAGCAGAGTTAAGGGATTGTCCCTAAGTGTTGACAGCGGTGCTTATGCAGCTTCAGCACCCAAGGACATTCCCAAGGCTCTTAGCCGCAAATTTAGAGCTAAAGCACTATTCAGTGCTAATTACCTCTGCGGTGATGAAAAGAACAGGACATCATCCTATGTGCAATCTAACAGATCCTCTGTGCTGGATCGTTTAGGCCCAATTGGGTCTGACTTGCGGGAATTCTTGACAAGCAAATGGAAGTCGGAGTCTTTCCAAACTTCTCCCTCCTAATGTCAACAAGTGGGATGTCAGTTGGTGACAGTCCACTCAGTCCATTGCCGGCTAGGATCAATCCCCGCCACTCCTCCAGGCCGACGATCAGTTTTTGATTAACTGTCGGTGCAAGCTCCAGTAAAACATCACAAAAGGAGCGTATCGCGAGATCTGCCCTCTGCATCCGTTAACATGATTGGAAGGGGGCGAGAGCTGCATAGGGCAGACGAGCATCTCATGACACTCCCTATAGTTCCGTAGATCCGAATTATAGCCTGGGCCTTGGTGAAGTCTTGGTACACGAAGAAGGTGTCTTCTGGAACACCAGATCTAGGGTTGCGATACCCTACAGTTATGAACAGCCATCTTCCTCAACTGCAGTAACCTCACCAAAACCAATAAAAGGATTAGTCCAATGGTCTGATGAAGAGGACGAAGACAGTGGGTATGCCTCTTCAACAACAGTCAGCTCGGTACGAACGAATAGAGTATCAGTGAATATGGCTGATAACGGTAATGATGACCTTCGTCGACGGTTGGAAGCTATGGAGCAAACTTTCAAGACCCAGCAAGAAGCTTTGGACAACACTCAACAGATGCTCGCTCAACTCCTCAATAACCAAAATAACAATGATACCGAGAGTAACCATGATGAGGAGAACGTCTTAGCAATGAACAGCCAAAGACTGAGAAATCAAAGGAGAATTCTTCTTTAGACGCTGAAGTTCTTAAAGGCATCCAAGCTCAAATCGCATCCCTAGCTCAGAGGGATGAGTTAAAAAAAGTAGGGGCAGTCTGTCCTTACCCGCTGGAATGGGATTCAGTACCATACCCACCAAAGTTTTAAACCACCAACGTTACATACATATGATGGTAAGAGCTCGCCAAACCAGCACATCTACTATTTTCGGTCTCAAACCGGTAATGTTATAGACAATGATGCTATCATGGCCAGACTGTTCATTGGCACCTTAAAGGGCGTAGTATTTGACTGGTTCCGAAGTCTCCCTCCGGGCTCTGTCAATTCCTGGATCGACCTGAAAACCCGATTTCTTTCTCATTTCTATGAGGACGATACCGAGGTAACCATGGACAAACTCCTTTCTATCGTACAGAAGAAGAGCGAATCTGTCCGTGACTACATTGAGCGGTTCAGAAACTTGTCTTTGATGTGCCCAGCAGGGATGCCATTACCCATGCTCTTACAGACGTGCAGGCGCAACTTCTTAGACCAAGTAGAAATTCGCATGGGAGCTGTCAAAGCCTATACTTGAAAAGAACTGGTCGAGCAAGCTGAGATAGCCGAAAAGTCGGCTAAAAAGTTCGAACCATCCACCCCTAAAGGCAAATGGGGTATGAATAATGAAGGACGCGGCGACATGGCACAGTCTTCCCAAGCCAAAGAGAAAGAGACTATGTCCGTCGAATTTTCAGGGGATGTTCAGTCAAAGGCCAAGAAGAGCGGCTTCAATAATCAGGAGTCTAAGTTCCTCCGAAACAGTACTCCTTCAAAGACGATCAGGTGGTCACAATATTCCATTTACTCCACAAAGGGAATAAATTGAAGCTGTCAGATGCTCGGCGTCCTAATGAAATAGGATGCACGAACGATCCTAAATATTGTCTCTTTCACAGGAGATTCATCATCCTACCGACAAGTGCTTTGTCCTCAAGGACAGAATTCAATCTTTAGTCGACGCTGGAGTCCTGACACTGAGTCAGAGCAAAAGAAAGTCACTGCAAACATGGTGATCCTCGAGTTCGGCAAAACCCCAAAGGTCACAGTTCCTGACGGAACCTTTCCGATTCCTGCACCACGACTGGAAGTGAAGCATCCTGCAGCTAAAACTCAAGAGAATAGGTATTGTTCCCTTGACACTAGAGACAGGGGAAATCATGTGGATACACCCAGACCTTATCCAAGATAAACAATGAGATTCAAAGAAGTCCAAGTCGAAGGGCAAATCTTGCAATGTCGTCTCCATCCTGCCGGATGATGGCAACCTCACATCAGTTTCTCTCAGCGATTCTGATAGGTAGTGAAAAATGCATAATTATCGTCGTATATACCATCACATTTGCACATTTATTCATATTATAATGCACATTTATTAATATTTCGTTATTTAATGTGTGCAGGCCTCGAAGTATTATTTTAATAAGAAATAAAGCTTAAAGAGCCCAAAAGCCCAGATCCAAGCCCATGTTTGAAGCCCAGGTGAAAAAACGCAATTACAAGAAGTCAGAATGCAAATACACAAAGGGCTAAAGTTGCAAATATCAAAGATGAGGGAAGGATAGACTTCTACCCAACCCTAAACACTTGCAGGATGAGGATAAAAGCCCAAAATTCGTGGATAGAAGATTTGGGATATTTGAGATCAAGGTAACTTGATTACTAAGTTATCTCGAAATCCCAAGATGGAGAGCCAGGATCACACTTCCAGAAGCAAAAGCCCACATGGACGGACCAGGAGAGGCCACGCGCCAAAGCGCGTGGCCAGACGTCACCACAATGCCGCAAAAACGCGGCAAAAGCCGCGGAATCGCGGCAAAGTGGATGAGTTAGAATCCCAGATTTCGTGGGCAAGTTCATTCAGGACTCCTCGGCCTTCTGCACCTATAAATACCCCCTGCAGTGCAACGTACAGGGCATCCAGAGACGACTAGGGTTTTCTTTAGCCATTTTTTATTCAGCAAGTTGTAATTTTTTTCGTTCCATGTACGTTGTGGAGAAGGAGACGATTGTGTAACCAGAGGTTCATCTGAAATAAAGGTCACTCTTTTGTTCTCATTTATTTTCTGCAATTCCATTTTATTTTGTGATCTTTCTGATTGAAGTTTTAATCTGTGATCTCTTCTTGTTTTCTTTTCCTTTTCTTTGCAATCTTTTTCATTAAATAAAAATAAAAAAATAAATAATTTGAAAAGAAAAAAATAATGAAGAACTAAATCTCTCTAGTGGTTTGCTGAGACTCTTGAAGCAACCCTAGAGCAGTTAAGCCTAGATCTGATTAAGGAACATCTATCGAAACCCTAGGTATTAAAAAAAAACAATTTTTCTAGAAGATTAAACAAATACCTAGAAATCCTAATCTAGGTTGCATATTAAAAAGACTTTTCATGACTTCAATTTAAGAACTAGGACAGCATAAGTTTGAGATTCGTCTTTTATTAGGCTGCACCTAGATGTTAGGATGAACCACAGTTTAGTTTTTAGATAATGTAACTTAGCAAGAATCTAGCATTGATTTTTCTTACTTGAATTATTTGTAATGACCTAGGGTGAATCATATCAATCTTAAGATGAAGATCAAGCTCCTTAACTTGCAATAGGGTTGTGGTAGAAGATCAGCAAAACCACGTCTTTAATCTCATATTTTCATCACCAATCTAATCTCTCTTTTCTTACTTGAAGCATACAGAGGAATCGAGTCGAAAAGCTTTCATCGCATCCTTCCCTGAGGATCACGACCCGCTTGAGCCCTTGCTACAGCGGATTCGCATTGAGACTAAGAAATCTGAACTTCTTTCTATTCTTTAAAAATCTCAATCAAATTTTGGCGCCGTTGCCGGGGAAGGAACGGCATGATTTCCTCGTTCTAATCATTCTTTATTCTTTCTGTTGCAGGTACAGAGAACAGGAAACAAAAACAGAGTAGCAGCAAGGACATACAGCAATCCAGTGCCTCTGCCCTCGAAGGCAGAGCACCTGGACCTACTAATTTGCCGCAGAAACGCGGCAAAAGCCGCAGATCGGCGGCAGTAGTAGTGAACTACTAACCTGCTTTTCTGCAGGTTGCTCTGCATTGCAAAAAATTTGCTTACTGCTGTGATTAAATTTCTCTGCTATCACTCTGCAACTGCTATTTAATAACATTAACCCATTTGTTGAAAATAAAAAAAAAAATTTTAGACTCTTGCATTTAGGGCACGTGTCTATTTTAATTCTTTTTAATTCTGTTGAAGAGTGCTGGCGACAAGGTACGTTTGCATAGCATATAGATTAGGAAACACTCTTGGTTGTTTACTGCTTTCTTGAGTGATTACTTTTCTACAGCTTTACACGTACACTAATTCATCTTAAGGGCATAACCCATAAGAAAGATAAGGTGGGGATTTCATCACCCTTCCTTGGCCCACAAATCATATCCGTCACACTCACAACCCTAACCTTAAGTAAAATTTGACTAGACGTTGGCCCTAGGTTAACTCGGACTCAATAGGAGATTGACCGAAGGAGGAAAATTGTTCGAAATTAACTCTTGTCAAATCGGTGTCTAGGCAGGGGATTGAGGGCCGAAAGCCCGAAGAACGGTGGTTATTTAATTAAGGAACGTCTCTGACGGAAAACCTCCCACCGGTCTTGCCACCTACCTGGCCGATTAGCTTGTGGTTAACGTCGACAGTAGACCTCCTAAGGACAGTCTAAAGTTAGGAGTCGTCTAGGTCAAGGCTTACCCTAGATTAGGATTTTTGATTGTTTTTCTTTTTTTTGATTGATTGGGTGAACTTGTTTGCTGATTGTGCATGACCGCTTGGTCGAGAGACCCACTTACATCCAGGCTAACTAGAACTAGTTCACCACTCGAGCTCAAGCCCGACTCACACATGGCACAACCACAGTCACTCTAAGATAGGTTCTATCCTATTAGAACCTCTCTTCCTTCTTGCATCCAGCTCACTATTGAAAGTGTTGACCCATTTGAACTCAAGCCACAATACATCAACACTCTTCCCAAATTTCATGGACTTGAATCTGAGGATGCATACTTCTTCATAAGGGAATTTGAAGAAGTATGTCTCATGATGAATATACCTAAGTTAGGAGACGATGCTATCAAATTTAGGTTTATCCCCTTTGCTTTGAAGGATTTAGCAAAAAAATGGCTCTACAGTCTAGAGGCCGGTTCAATATCTTCTTGGGATAATTTCATTAAGGCCTTCTTAAAGAAATTTTATCCCGTTCACAAGACTGCACTGATTAGGAAGAATATCCTCCAGTATAAGCAAATAGCCAATGAACCTTTTTGGAAATACTTCGAGCGTTTTAAGGATCTCCTTGCCCAATGTCCTCACCATGGGATAGAGAAATGGCGACTTTGCCAAGTTCTCTATGATGGATTAGATTATTCTACTAAAACACTGTTAGAATCCATGTGTCAAGGAGGATTTCTGCAAAAGAATGAAGATGAAGGATGGATATTGTTTGAGGAATTAGCTGAAAAATCCATCCAATGGGACCCTACTCCTGAAAAATCTAGGACTAATGACCCTACTTCTTCTAAAGGAGGTATCCATTCCATTGAGGCCAACGTAGCAACCGATGCTAAGTTAGCTGCTGTTATGCGAAGACTTGAGGCTCTTGAAACTAAAGAACCAGTCTCTGTGAACTAAGTCAGCCCAACATCTTCGGCGGGCTGTACTTATTGTCAAGATATGAACCATGTGTTCGAGGAATGTCCTGTCTTCATCGCGCATCAAAGCTTGCCCGAACATATGAGTGCGGCCTTCACAAGGCCGCCAACAATCCTTATTCGCCCACCTACAATCCTGGTTGGAGAAATCATCCCAATTTTTCGTGGGGCCCGAGCAACAATGATCAAAATAGGCCCAAATTCTCCAACAATTTCCAAAATCTGCCCTATCAACAAAATTTCCCTAGTCAAAATCCTCCACCGTCTTTCCAAAATTCACAAATGGAGACAAGACTTTCAAATTTGGAAAGAAAGGTGGATACCCTAGTCAAAAGCCACGACACGCTGGCTCAAGTTTTAACTAGGATAGAGATCCAATTGAACCAACAAGAGAGACAGAGGGGTACCCTACCGAGTCAACCATTGCCAAACCCTAGGAATCCTAGGCCAGCCAATGAGGTTCAAGACCCAAATCAGTGTCATATGGTTCATACACTCAGATCGGGGAAACAAGTTGATAATCAAGTATCCATGCCATCGGATCCATCTCAGCCATCCATTCCACCTAGCTCCACTTCCATTCCATCTAGCTCCACTCCTGCTCCATCTAGCCCCAATGAAACTGAAGCTGAAAAGTCAGCAGGTCAGATGCACCAGCCTATAGCTCCATTTTCAAATAGGCTTAGAAGCAACAACAATGCACATATGGAGAAATTATTAGAGGTGTTCAATCAAGTTAGGCTCAACATTCCACTTCTTGATGCAATCCAACAGGTCCCTAGTTATGCCAAATTCATTAAGGACATGTGCACCAAGAAAAGAAAGACTAATGTGCCTAAGAAGGTTTTTCTAGCCACTAACATTAGTGAGCTACTGTCCAACCAGATCCCTATCAAGTATAAGGACCCAGGTTGCCCCACCATTTCTTGCACCATAGGTCGAGCCGAAATCAATCGAGCACTCCTCGATTTAGGAGCCAGCATCAATTTGCTCCCTTTCTCCGTGTATCAACAACTTGGATTAGGTGAACTCAACCCTACCCAAGTTACTATTCAGTTGGCTGACCGCTCTATCAAAGTTCCTAAGGGAGAAATCAATGACATTCTCATACGGGTAGGAGAATTCATTTACCCAGTAGATTTCATTGTCTTAGAGACACAACCTGTGTCTAATCCTAGGTCCCAAACTCCCGTTATCTTAGGAAGACCGTTCCTAGCAACCGCTAATGCAATTATAAATTGTAGAAACGATTCCATGAGACTGACTTTTGGGGATATGACCAAGGAAGTCAATGTTTTCAACCTAGGTAAGCATCTCTACGATGTGACCGACCAACCCTTTGAGGTTAACTCCATTGAGAACATGACGAGTGAGCATAATGATGAGATCATATTTGAGTCAGAGGAAGAGGAAGAGTTAGAAACAAGTGATATCAGTCTTGATGAGATCGAATGGGAATCAAATCTGAGTTCTATAGAGATGGGAGATTCTAGCTTAACTCCTCCACCCATCGAGCCAACTCCTTCTTTGGAGTTAAAAGCCTTGCCCAAACATCTTAAGTACGCCTACCTAGGTGAACAAGAGACGTTACCGGTCATAGTTGCATCTAATTTGACCAATAGGCAAGAGGAGGACCTGCTGGCAACCCTTAGGAGACATAGGGAAGCCATTGGTTGGACTATGGCAGATATCAAGGGACTGAGCCCTACGATAGTCCAGCATCGTATCCATCTAGAGGAAGGGGTTAGACCAAAGAGGGATCCACAGCGTAGGCTAAACCCACTCATGCAGGAGGCTGTACACGCCGAAATAGTGAAACTGTTAGATAATGGGATCATTTATCCCATTTCCGATAGCGAATGGGTTAGCCCAATGCATGTGGTCCCTAAGAAGTCTAGCTTTACTGTGGTAGAGAACGACAAGCATGAGTTAGTGCAAACACGATTGCCTACCAAGGTAAGAGTATGCATAGACTACCGCAAGTTGAACGCAACCACTAGGAAAGATCATTTTCCCCTCCCTTTCATTGACCAAATGTTGGAAAGATTAGCAGGTCATGAGTATTACTGCTTTTTGGACGGTTATTCAGGGTATAACCAAATTCCTATAGCGCCGGAGGATCAAGAGAAGACAACGTTCACGTGTCCATTTGGGACATTTGCCTACCGTCGAATGCCTTTCGGCCTATGCAATGCCCCCGCCACATTCCAACGTTGTATGTTAAGCTTGTTTTCTGATATGGTCGAGCGTTTCCTAGAAATTTTCATGGACGACTTCTCCGTCTATGGAAATTCATTTGACCAGTGTCTCCATCACTTGGAGCTAGTGCTGAGTAGGTGCACAAAAAAGAACTTGACCCTAAATTGGGAAAAGTGTCACTTCATGGTGCAACATGGGATTGTCCTAGGTCACGAGATATCTAGGGAAGGGATTAAGGTAGACAAGGCCAAGGTGGAGATCATAGCGAGACTTCCACTTCCGCGATGCGTGGAGGACATTCGGTCTTTCTTAGGACACGCCGGATTTTATCGTAGGTTCATTAAGGACTTTAGCAAAATTGCTAGACCCCTTACAAACCTTCTAGCTAAAGACGTGTCCTTCATCTTTGATGATAGGTGCCATAGTGCATGGGAGAAATTGAAAATGGAGCTTATCTCTACTCCTATCATCTCACCTCCGGACTGGTCCAAGCCTTTTGAGATCATGTGCGATGCCTCAGATTTTGCGATAGGTGCTGTCTTAGGACAGTGTAAGGACAGCAAGCAGCACGTGATCTATTATTCGAGTAGGACGCTCAATGACACCCAAATGAACTATACTACAACCGAGAAGGAATTCTTGGCAGTAGTGTTCGCTTTGAAGAAATTCCGACCATACCTACTTGGGACCAAGACCACGATTTTCACTGACCATTCTGCTCTTCGATACCTTATGCTTAAAAAAGATGCGAAGGCCCGACTCATTCGTTGGATCCTTCTCCTTCAAGAATTCGATCTCAAAATTCGAGATAAAAAAGGTGTCGAAAATGTCGTAGCTGACCATCTCTCTCGTGTGCCAAACGCACCTTCTGACGAGCTGCCCATCAATGACAATTTTCCCGATGAGCAACTTCTAGCCATCTCTAAGGAGCCATGGTTTGCTGACATAGTAAATTACTTAGTCACAAACCAAACACCACCTAGTTGGTCTAAACAGGATAGATACCGATTCTTGTCTCAAGTTCGGTATTACATGTGGGAAGATCCTTATCTTTTCAAATATTGTAGCGACCAAATCATTAGAAGATGTGTCCCCGATGAGGAAACTAGAAGTGTGCTAGCTTTTTGTCATGAGTTTGCTTGCGGTGGACATTTTGGTCCCCGCAAAATTGCCGAGAAAATTCTGCAAAGTGGCTTTTATTGGCCAACTGTGTTTAGAGACGCATTTGAGTATTGCAAAACTTGCACAAGATGTCAAATGATAGGAAGAATTTCCAAACGAAATATGATGCCCCTAAATCCCATTCTAGAAGTAGAACTTTTCGACGTATGGGGCATTGATTTTATGGGACCCTTCCCTAATTCGTTTGGGCACCAGTACATCTTGTTGGCCGTAGACTACGTGTCAAAGTGGGTAGAAGCTGTCCCTTGCAAGACAAATGACAACAAAGTTGTTGTCAAATTCTTGAAAGATAATATCATCTCACGCTTTGGAATCCCTCGAGCCATCATTAGCGACAATGGCACACATTTTTGCAATAGAACTTTTGAAGCTCTTATGCGAAAATATGCCATTACTCACAAGTTGTCTACGCCCTACCATCCTCAAACTAGCGGTCAGGTAGAAGTTTCTAATAGGCAAGTCAAGCTCATTTTGGAGAAGACTGTGAATCAGAATAGGAAGGACTGGTCCACCAAACTAGTGGATGCCCTATGGGCATATAGGACTGCCTTTAAGACGATTCTAGGAATGTCTCCCTATAGACTGGTCTTTGGAAAGGCTTGCCACCTTCCTGTCGAGCTAGAGCACCGGCCCTTTGGGCAATTAAGCAGCTAAATTTCGATTTAGATAAGGCCGGTGAGTTTCGGAAATTACAAATTTCTGAACTAGAGGAGTTGAGGAATGATGCATACGACAATGCAAAGATTGCGAAGGATAGAGTTAAGGTTTTTCACGATAAATTCATCACGAGAAAAACTTTTGTCCAAGGACAAAAAGTTTTACTCTACAACTCTAGACTTCACCTCTTTCCCGGCAAGTTAAAGTCAAGATGGACAGGACCATTCATTGTTAAGACGGTGTTTCCACACGGAGCCATAGAGATCTACGATCCCAAAAATGGCAATGCATTCAAGGTAAATGGTCAACGTCTTAAAATCTTTTTGGAGTCTGTGCCGGAAGCTAATGCGGCGATGGGTCTTTTTGACCCACTGTATCGGTGATTATATCTTTCTGCCAGTTCATGCATCCATACATTTCATTCATACATTAGGGACAATGCATGAAACAAGTGTGGGGGAAGGGTATGTAATATAAAAAAAAAAATTAATTGAAAATATATAAAAAAAATAAAAAAAATAAAATTTTTTTTTTTATAAAAAGGATAATACTTTGACTTATTTTTTGAAAGAAATCTAAGTTAGTTTTAAGGATTAGGAAAATCATGATTAGAATTTCTAAAAACTTGGTCAAAATAAATAAATTGTTTAAATTTTAGGTATAGGAGGAGAAATTGAATAATTAGTTAGTCTTAATTTTACCTTAATGATATGTGCATTCCTAGTACATATCTAGGATTCTAAGACAAAGACCTTGTGCCTCATAAAAAAAATATAAAAAAAAAAATCAAAAAAATCACCAATTAAGCTGGATACATGTGCCTCAAGAAGCATAAGTATTCACGCCTAAAGGTAGTTCTAAATAAAAAGTCCTTAGTTTTGTGGCCTAGTTCATTCGAATTTGAGTCCGCGGGGTGTTTTCTCACCTGGTGCCCTAAAACCGATCGGTTTGGGAGCCACCGACTTTAAGTTCGCTACATGGGTGGATTAGAAAGCCTAAGAAAACTGAGAAATATTATACATGTATTAACACATCTATTAGTCAATTAGTTAGGTATGAGGGCCTCAAGAAGCCTTGATACTTATACGAAAGAAAATTAGATGAGTTATACATGCCAAAAAAAATATATATATTAACACATCTAATAGTCAATTAGTTAGGTATGAGGGCCTCAAGAAGCCTTGATACTTACACGAAAGAAAATTAGATGATGTTATAAAAATAATAAAGAGGCATGAGAGTCCAAGTTAAGGAATTCCTAGATTCACAAGGGTGCGTATGATTTTTGGTAACGAAAAAGACTATATTAGAAATTCAATTTTAATCCTTACCTAAAATGAATAACAATTGACTTTATAAAGACCAGGTTTGAAGAATGAATAAAAATGATAATCCTAAAACTTATGGACTACTTAGTCTCTTCAATAATAATTCAAATATTTTCCTTTTTATGGATTTTGTGGGTGTAATCCGCTGAAAACCCTCACGAGACAACACTCGTCCTCTAGGGTAACCTAGGGGTTTAACGGCTTGTTGCACATGCTAAGTGCAACCGTGATTCCTACGAAAGTGAGTTAGCTAGGTTAGATTTTTCTCTTTCTTTTTGATTTTTACTCGAGGACGAGCAAAAAGATAAGTGTGGGGGTGTGATAGGTAGTGAAAAATGCATAATTATCGTCGTATATACCATCACATTTGCACATTTATTCATATTATAATGCACATTTATTAATATTTCGTTATTTAATGTGTGCAGGCCTCGAAGTATTATTTTAATAAGAAATAAAGCTTAAAGAGCCCAAAAGCCCAGATCCAAGCCCATGTTTGAAGCCCAGGTGAAAAAGCGCAATTACAAGAAGTCAAAATGCAAATACACAAAGGGCTAAAGTTGCAAATATCAAAGATGAGGGAAGGATAGACTTCTACCCAACCCTAAACACTTGCAGGATGAGGATAAAAGCCCAAAATTCGTGGATAGAAGATTTGGGATATTTGAGATCAAGGTAACTTGATTACTAAGTTATCTCGAAATCCTAAGATGGAGAGCCAGGATCACACTTCCAGAAGCAAAAGCCCACATGGACGGACCAGGAGAGGCCACGCGCCAAAGCGCGTGGCCAGACGTCACCACAATGCCACAAAAACGCGGCAAAAGCCGCGGAATCGCGGCAAAGTGGATGAGTTAGAATCCCAGATTTCGTGGGCAAGTTCATTCAGGACTCCTCGGCCTTCTGCACCTATAAATACCCCCTGCAGTGCAACGTACAGGGCATCCAGAGACGACTAGGGTTTTCTTTAGCCATTTTTTATTCAGCAAGTTGTAATTTTTTCGTTCCATGTACGTTGTGGAGAAGGAGACGATTGTGTAACCGAGGTTCATCTGAAATAAAGGTCACTCTTTTGTTCTCATTTATTTTCTGCAATTCCATTTTATTTTGTGATCTTTCTGATTGAAGTTTTAATCTGTGATCTCTTCTTGTTTTCTTTTCCTTTTCTTTGCAATCTTTTTCATTAAATAAAAATAAAATAAAATAAATAATTTGAAAAGAAAAAAAATAATGAAGAACTAAATCTCTCTAGTGGTTTGCTGAGACTCTTGAAGCAACCCTAGAGCAGTTAAGCCTAGATCTGATTAAGGAACATCTATCGAAACCCTAGGTATTAAAAAAAAAACAATTTTTCTAGAAGATTAAACAAATACCTAGAAATCCTAATCTAGGTTGCATATTAAAAAGACTTTTCATGACTTCAACTTAAGAACTAGGACAGCATAAGTTTGAGATTCGTCTTTTATTAGGCTGCACCTAGATGTTAGGATGAACCACAGTTTAGTTTTTAGATAATGTAACTTAGCAAGAATCTAGCATTGATTTTTCTTACTTGAATTATTTGTAATGACCTAGGGTGAATCATATCAATCTTAAGATGAAGATCAAGCTCCTTAACTTGCAATAGGGTTGTGGTAGAAGATCAGCAAAACCACGTCTTTAATCTCATATTTTCATCACCAATCTAATCTCTCTTTTCTTACTTGAAGCATACAGAGGAATCGAGTCGAAAAGCTTTCATCGCATCCTTCCCTGAGGATCACGACCCGCTTGAGCCCTTGCTACAGCGGATTCGCATTGAGACTAAGAAATCTGAACTTCTTTCTATTCTTTAAAAATCTCAATCAGATTCTGAAAGGGAAAAGCACGCTTGCACGACGCAGGCTGATGTACCTCAGCCAATAGGTACTCGATCTGAAAAATCATACTTAAGACAGTATGAGAAAGCTACTGATGAGATACAACAGCAGATGATGTCAGTACAAATACCAGCACCCACTTCGGTCCCAACCAAGGGAAAGGAGAATTCAAAGGAAGACCGGTTCGACCATGTCCTGAAGAAGCCTTCAGGCCCAGGGCTTGACATGCCCTTTCGTTTTGACATATTGGCCCAGCTGGCTAATATCCCGGCTCGTATTACCGTACACGAGCTCCGTCGTCTCTCAAAAGAGACAAGAGAAGCACTCAGGGATGCACTGGCTAATTCAGAATCATTCCTGACGTATATGCCAGAAATCCCTAAAGATGACGCTCAGTCTTCTTACTTTGAATGCCATCATGTACAATCAAGGTACCTGCTATTACCTTCTCAGCAGAGGATATGCTTCTCAAGGATAACAAGCACGATCGACCTTTGTACCACACTGGATACATCGGTTCAATATGCATTGAAAGGGTACAGGTTGATCCGGGTCTGCACTCAGCATCATCCCCAAAAGGCTCCTTTACTTCCTCGGTATACCATTATATAGGTTGTCCGCAACTACTACAACAATATACGCTTTTAATGCCAGGAGTAGTCATCCACTTGGGAAAATTCGACTTCATTGCCGAATCGGAAGCCTGAAGTGACGTGCTATGTAATTGAAGCTGACACATCGTACAACTTGTTACTAGGACGATCGTGGATCCACGCCAACTGGATCGTTCTCTCCACTCTGCACCAGTGCTTCAAATATGTTGAAGACGATGCAACAGTACGAACTGTCTTCGCTGAGAAGCAACCATTCAAAGGGGTGGAAAATTACTTTACTGACGCTCTCTTGTATCAAGAGATCGGTGAAATATCAAAAGAATCAGTTCCTGACGATGATGATAGTGGCAATGAGGCAGATTCAGAGTCTGAAGCAGACATGCCAGCCATTTTGATTGGTGAACCGATTATAGCATGTCTTAATAATCCCCAATGTAACACTCCTTCTGAAGATGAGGGCGAAGGTAATTAATAATAATATTTCCTTTGATTATCCTGTGAGTGTTGGATTGTTTGAATCCGTTACGGATAGCTCTCTGCACATGTCTTTACATAAACCAAGTGCATCTGGTACACCCATGGAATTTATAGAAGGAGCTGTTTTAGTAATCCCTCCATCCAAAGAAGGTCAATCACCAATAATATTCGGTAAAGCCCAACCAAGAGGGTCTACAGCCGCAGATTCAAGTTCAAACTCAGATACCCCACAAATTTTCCATTATGCACGACCAGCGCACCATATGATGAAGAAAATGGAGTACAACCTGAAGCATGGGAAGGGCTTGAATTTCAAAAAAGGAAGACGTAGTTTTCTGCGCAACTTTGTGCCAAGAGGGAAACCTACAAATTACTATGATAACACACGCAGGGGGTTGGGATACGTTACCCTCACACCACCAGCAACGGTTCAATCTAAGGATGACAAACTGATCCCATCACATTCTGCCTCTTCCTCCGAGTGGGGCTCAGATGTCAGTATGGGAATGATGTTCGAGAATCTCACCGTTAATATGGCTTCAAGCAGTCAATTGGAGCCAGCGGAAGCTATTGATGAGGAACCATGGGCTCAGCAATTGGATCTCTAGTGGGAAAAGCGATTCGAACAACGCGAACCACCTACTGAAGACAAGGTGATCCAGGTTAACTTGGGTAGTCAAGATCACCCTAGGCCCATCTTTATAAGTGAAAGCTTGTCATTCACAGAAAGAAGAGTTGATGATACTTATAAAGGAGTATGTAGATGTCTTTGCATGGAACTACGAAGACATGCCCGGACTTGATCCACAAGTAGCCATGCATCGTCTGAACATCAAACCTGACGCCAAGCCAGTCAAGCAGCAACAACGCCGGTTTCGTCCGAACATTATGGAGGCTATTGAAGTCGAAGTTCATAAGCTCATTGCTTGCCGCTTCAAACGGGAGGAACAACATCCAGATTTGGTTGCTAATATCGTTCCCGTCCTCAAGAAGAATGAAAAAATACAGATCTGCATCGACTACCGTGATCTCAATACAGCTTGTCCTAAAGACGAATTCCCACTGCCCATCACCGATGTCATGATTGACAATACCTGTGAATTCGAAAGAATGTCTTTCATGGATGGCTTTTCAGGGTACAATCAGATTAAGATGTATCCCGAGGATGAGAAGCATACTTCGTTCCGAACACTATTTGGGGGTATACTGTTACATCGTGATGTCCTTCGGACTAAAGAACGCCGGAGCAACCTATCAGCGGGCAATGAATACGATCTTCCGCGATCATCTCTGAAAAATGGTAGAATGCCATGTCGACGACATTGCTGTCAAAAGCCGTAATAAGAATGACCATCTTCGTGACTTGAGAACGATGTTCGACATAATGCGGGCTCATCAACTAAAAATGAATCCGACAAAATCCTTCTTGGGGGTTTTGAGTGGCAAGCTCCTTAGGTTTATTGTTACATCAAAAGGAATTCATCTTGACCCTGACAAAGTCAAAGCCATTCAGAACATGCATCCATCTAGGAATCTCAAAGAACTTAGAGGCTTACAAGGTAGACTGGCTTATATCAGAAGATTCATCGCAAATCTCTCGGGTCACTGTCAACCGTTCACCCAACTCATGAAAAATGGTGTTTCTTTTGTATGGGATCAAGCTTGTTAGGAAGTTTATGAGAATATCAAGAGATATCTCACAAAACCTCCAGTCTTAGTAGCTCCCACATCAGGGAAACCTTCTTGCTTTATGTGAAAGCTATGGACCATTCTCTTGGTGCTCTGCTTGCTCAAAAAGACGACAATGGTCACGAACAGGCCATTTATTATTTGAGCAGGACTCTAATAGGGCGGAGTCTCGCTATAATCCTATTGAGAAGGAGTGCTTAGCTCTTGTCTTTGCTGTTCAGAAGACACGACATTATTTGATCGGCCAAACCATACATGTCATTTCCAAAGTGAATCCTTTGCGTCTTCTCATAACAAAGCTAGGATCATTGAATTCAAGATTAGCTAAGTGAGCGCTTCTTTTGTCTCAATATGACATGCTCTTTATCCCTCAAAAGGCGGTTAAAGGCCAGGCACTTACAGAGTTCTTGGCTGCTCATCCGATTCTGGAAGGCTCAAAACTTCATGAAGACATTCCAGATGAAGTCTTTGAATTTAATATAACTTCAGAAGACGAAGTATGGCAGATGTTCTTTGATGGAGCATCACGAATAGGCCCTAAAGGCAGGATCATTGCCGGCGCGTGGGTTGTGTTTATCTCCCCACAAAATCATGTCATTCCTAGAGCATTTTCTCTGACGGAATCATGCTCCAACAATGTGACAGAATACAATGCTCTACTTATTGGTCTTCAGCTCGCCCCCGAAATGGGGGTACGCTACCTTGAAGCTTACGATGATTCAAAGCTGATTATCAATCAGGTCAAAGGCGAATATGAGGTCCGTCGCGAGGATTTGGTACCTTATTATCACGCAGTCATCGAAATGGCTAATCTGTTTAATGATTTGTACATCGGGCACGTATCTCGACCTCAGAATACTAAAGCAGATGCTCTTGCTGCATTAGTAACAACGCTAGCCTTGCCAGTCGACACTAAGTATCACCTTACAGTGGCGACTCGACACCTTGTCTGCACTAAACATATGTTAAGAACCAGAGAGGTCTATAATATCTCGACGGATCTTGAGCCGAGAGATTGGCGATTTCCTTTCATCGACTATGCTCTACATGGTCTGCTGCCAGACAATCCTAAAGAAGCGGCATCTATCAGACGAAGGTTTCTCCGTTTTTCTATGATCCAACTTGAAGCACTTTACCGTCATTACGAGTCGCTCTGATCACTAAGATCACATCAGAGGATAATGATCGGTTGCGTCTTCAAGAGCTCGAAGCCCTAGATGAGAAGCGGTTACAAGCTCAGCAGCACATCGAGTTATATCAAGCTCGGATCTCAAAAGACTTCAATAAGAAAGTCAAACAAAGAGTCTTTCAGAAAGGAGATTTGGTTAAGCCGTCAGACGACCAATGATCATGACGCACAAAACCAAAGGCAAATTTCAGCCCAAATGAGAGGGATCATTTGTAATAGAAACAGTCTATTCAAACGAAGCATATCGCCTTATGACTTCAAATGGTGATTTACTCATGATGCCGATCAACGACAAGTTCTTAAAGAAGTATTATCCTTGATAAGGATTCTTCTCATGATCAAGTTAACATTACACCTCTGATCAAGACCTTCAAATCTAAGATATCCAGAAGGAGCGCCCCTCTCTTCCTACAGACAGGATTATACAACCATAACCCAGTAGGAAGCTGATCATACACTGGCTGTCTCAAAGAAGAATCAAAGTTACGAATACAGTAACCAAATGATCCAACACCTTTAACGGTTAATGATAGAGGAAAATGTTGGCCTTTAAGCCCAACATAAGTCCTCGACAACTCATCATGCTGAGGGGAATAGCATGGCTAGCCCGACTCAAACGGTAGTTGGTAAAGGTATATCAAATCCGTTGACAGCTTAGGATTTGCTAAAAATCCTAAGGGAACTATTCCCATTTGATTCCCTCTCCAAAATCACTTACTAATTCTCATCCACAGAATGGTAAGACCACATATAAAGAACGACAGATCCACTCGAATTACTGTTATGTTCAAACACCTCTAACAGTAAATCAATCTCTCGGACAAGTTAATATTACACTTCTGACCAAAATCGCTCATACCGCAAATCCATTTTGCTGTTAAGTTAACATTAAACCTATGATAGTGATCTCCTCGATTTTCTCAGTGAAAACGAGACCTTTCCATGCTAAGTTTAACACTACACCTCTGGCATCCATTTCACTGTTAAGTTAACATTAAACCTATGACAGTGATCTCCTCGATTTTCTCAGGGAAAACGAGACCTTTCTATGCTAAGTTTAACACTACACCTCTGGCATCCATTTCGCTGTTAAGTTAACATTAAACCTATGACAGTGATCTCCTCGATTTTCTCAGAGAAAATGAGACCTTTCCATATTAAGTTTAACACTACACCTCTGGCATCCATTTCACTGTTAAGTTAACATTAAACCTATGACAGTGATCTCCTCGATTTTCTCAGTGAAAACGAGACCTTTCCATGCTAAGTTTAACACTACACCTCTAGCATGCATACCTTTTTGTCAAGTTAACATTACCCTCTTTACACCTCTGACATATGATCTTTTATGGGATTCATTTCCTAGCTCCCCAGTAAGTTTCTGAGTCCTACTCAGTCATTCGTGGACTTCTCTGATTGTCACGTTAACAATATACCTCTGACAATTTCTTCCAAGTCCCATCCAAAATTTGAGCTTGGCGGCTTCTCAATCGGTTATGTCATTGTGACCTCTGAACCGGCGGATAGCTAAGTCTCATCTTTCAGTCCGGCAAGGACTATTTCTTTGTCATCATATGACAAAATTTGAGCTTGGTGGCTTCTCAATCGGTTATGTCATTGCGACCTCTGAACCGGCAGATAGCCAAGTCTCATCTTTCAGTCCGGCAAGGACTATTTCTTTGTCATTATATGACAAGTTTTGAGTTTGGTGGCTTCTCAATCGGTTACGTCATTGCGACCTCTGAACCGGCAGATAGCCAAGTCTCATCTTTCAGTCCAGCAAGGACTATTTCTTTGTCATCATATGATAAAATTTTGAGCTTGATGGCTTCTCAATCGGTTATGTCATTGCGATCTCTGAACCGACAGATAGCCAAGTCTCATCTTTTAGTCTAGTAAGGACTATTTTCTCAAATGTGTGACTAATTCTCTCAGCTTATCACCGCTGATTAAAGGGCTGCAATACAACTTGAAAGCAACAATTCAGAAGATAAAATAAGTTGGAAATGCAACAGGGGAGTCAAATAAAATCATTTTTTATTGATTCCAAAGAGAGATACATGAATGCACAGACTACAAGCTACGATGACACTTCATAGGACTTGATCCGTTCTTCAAGAGTTGCCAGCCTAGTCTTTCTCTCTTCAGCAGCCCTGATAAGCGCCTGCGACCTCAACTCGGCCTCATTAAAGCTCGCTGTCTAGGCCATGCGAGCTTCAATTTCAACCAAGGTTGCCCTCTGTGCTAGCTCCTGCCGCAAGACTTTGTCATTCTGGGCCTTAAGCTGCTCAAGCCGAGCAGTGTCTTCAAGACGCACTGGTTCAGCCTTGGACAAAAGGAGATTAGCCTCCCTGATCATTTCCTTGACCTTTTCAATTTTATCCTCAGCGTCAAGAAGAGCACTGCTAGAAGCGTCTATGGCATCCCCGAGCTCTACTTTCCTTGTCTTCAAAGATTTCAAATCAGAAGAAATTGCCTTAGCAGCTTCTTGAGCGGCGAGATGAGCTTCATGCATCTGAGCAATAAGATGCGCAAGCTGTTCGTTAACTGAAGACTCCAGATCTGAATGGCTAAGACGGCACCATTCGTCCACATCCCTCTCGAGTTTGTCCACCAGAAGCTCCAATGTGGCGGCCTGGTCATCCCCTCCAAAGTCTCAGATATTGTCAATGCTTCAGGAGAGGACGACCTTTAAAGCAGAGAATGAGGTAGTTGAGCCCTTCAAGACCAAAGCAATGGATCGTTTCAAGCTCTTATAAAAGCTGTCGACTAACTCAGCCACGAATTCATTCTCAGCCTCAATTACTCCCGGCAGACGAGCAGCCCCTGAAGACAGAGCTTCCACTGCCTTCACTGGCGTAACTATGGAGGAAATGATAGAAGCACTGGCTGCAGCAACATGAGGGGTTATCGGTGATCTCGGAGGAGGCCTCGTTGAAATCAGTACACCATCCACAACCGAAGTAGGACTAGTGACTATTACTGGGACAGCTGGCTCAACCACAATGTTGGAGAAGTAGGACTGGTAATCACCTTCAGCTCCGCGCTTGGCAAAATAGGCGGCACCGGTAAAACCAATGGCACCTCACTTACCGATATAGTTGAAAGCGAGGATGGTTCCATAACTACTGTTCCCTCAATCCCCTTCCACTTGTCAATTCAGGTTGATAGGAGGGCAGACCATGATACAAGGCCTCCAGCTCAGCAGCATCCGCCGCGGTCGAAGTACTTGCTTCACCCCCGGTCCCCTCACGAAGATTGGTTGGCTCCCTCGAGGTCGATGCACCGAGAGGTGGAACACCTGTAGCAAGATTTTGTTTAAGCAAGGCGTAATGAATATCAGAAGAAAATCACTTACGAAAGAGCAAAATGCTACCAAAAGATGGTATCATCTCGACTGCCTTGGCCGCAGTCTCTCTCTGAAGTCCTTCGACAACGGCATCAGTCCCCTCAGGATCCATAGGAAAGTCTTTGGCAGAGTCAACACGGACGGCCGACCCATCTTCACTTGCCAAACCCTCGGTGGTCCACCCAAAAGAGCTAGAAGCTACGGGATTTCCTTTTGAAGTCCCAGCACCCGAAGGACCTACATCGGCCGCATCACCTCCAGACTCTTCCGAGACGGCGAAATAGCCAGCCTCATCGCCTTCTCTATAAGTGAACAGGGGATCATAATGCTCCCCCTGTTCTACGGTAGCCTCAGCTCTCGGGTTTTTCACCGCCTCAGTTTCTGAATCATAAAGTAAACAATGAGCTGTCTGGAATACATAAGAGTGTATTATAAGAACAGAGTTGATCATACCCGGGTCCGGAGCAGCTTTACCAGCGGCCTGCCTACGGGCCGATAGCTTAATGACTAATGGAGTAGGAGGAGCAGGCACTGCAGATGATTCGCCCTCTGCAATAAACGTGGGAGCGTAGCGATGAGGTTTCTTCACTACCCTCTTCCTACGAGATCCGCCTTCCCGCTTTCGCTTGAAGTGGACGTCAGGATCTTCTTCCTCTACTTCTTCCACGTCAACATGTTCCATGGGGGCTGTACCTACCCCACCAGAGCAGCTGCTGGAGCCTCAGCACCTGTATCCGCTTCAAAGCGAGGACTTCCTACATCCGAGGCTTCGCTATCATCAACAGCAATGAATTCCCCGAGGCCTAGAATGCGGACCTTCTTACCCTCGCTCTTCTCAGTGACCTTCCGCTTTAGCCGCTGAGAATTTAACTTCACACCAAAGGAATTAATAGAAAATTCAGTGGGTGTGGAGTTCGAGATTCTATACCACTGGCAGAATCCCAGGGTCGTCAGAAGGTTAGGAGTCCTTAGCGGCATGCACAGTCGCATCTCAGGACAGCAAACAATGAAGAATCGCCAGGCACGAGCTCCATCGATGAGGCTCCCCATAAAGGCCAGACTGTTGTTTAGATTGCCAACATATAGTTGGTCATATCCAAACTGACGGGCAAACCGACTCGGAACATAGGGCTCCAGGTAACAGGTGTCCCCACTTCTATACAACAAGTGGGATAGCCGGATGCTAACCAGCCATTCGAAGACTCCCCGACTCAATGACGTCTGCCCTTCCCCTATATCCTTGAATTCTTCACCATAGCCTGCATCGCGAATGTAGGAAAAGCATCGGAAAAGGTTATAGACGTCATGACGGCACAGCAGTTTACGGACTGCAGCCATATAAGTCTTTGACCACAAACACCCCTCGAATCGACAGAGAAGCGCCATGCGAACACCTTCTGGGGGCTCCTCTCTGGCTTAGATGATGGAGGGGTAGTGAAGGGCGAACCATGCCATCAAATGAGTATATGGCAAACCAAGTCTGGGATTTTTGGTCCGTCGCGAGGCAAGATAGTCCCCTTTCCCCGCTTCGTTGTTGGTGGCCTACAGAAAGCCTCCGTCAATGCACGAAGGCCTCTTTGAATACAGTATACCATGGCTAGAAGAAGTCCAAGAGAACGATCATGGACTAGAAGAACAGTAGGCAGTAAGACAGTCGGATGAATGTCATCGCTAGACGAGGATAGCACCACACATCTCTTCAACCAAACCGTTAAAAAGCCAGCCAGAAGTGCCTTCCGGGACGTCGGTCGACAAGCCTGGTGGTGGAAACTCTGAAGAATATTACCTTTCTCATAGGGTCCATCATCTTCTTCCAGAATCAAATCCCCTTGAGAGTGCTCTTGCATCCGACGAAAGATGTCTTCACCTGCAACTCCACAGTGAGCCGCTTCCGGAGTATCTTCCAGGTCGGGGAACAAATAATTTTCCCAGCTCTTCAAACTGCATGAAACTCCCTTATGGCTCCCATGCATGCTGGAGCAAATGTAAAGGTGGCACATCAACTCCCGGTAAGTCTCAAACAAGGCGGGCTCCTGCTTCTCCAGAAGTGCCAATTCTGCCTCGCACGGGAAATATTCTTCATATGGGAGAGACCCCAAAGGCAGAGTAGAGACTTCCCACATCTCGTGCAGAGCCATACCCAATTCGCCAACAGGGGTGAAGAAGGTCCCTGTAGCCAGGCAGTACAACTCAAAGATGGCGTAAAAGTTCGCTACGCTCATCTGAATGCCATAACAGGTCGCCTTGACGGCCTCGTAAAGTCTGGCCTCTCCAGATCTTCTTCAAAATGGGCAAGGACATATAGAGTCAAGTCCCTCCACCACGCCTTGGGAGGATGAATTCACCCGGGTCCTGAAATTAGTAGCTGGATAATTGCCATAAACCTTAAAAAACTGATTCCCAAAAGTCTGAGCCACCGCGGAATTTTCTCCCACTGGGATGTCTGGAAGTACGTTCCCAGGGTGTAGACCCAATATGCAGCGAGGAGGACCCGCCCTCATATAACCAGGGGACGGAGCTATCAACTTCCCTACGTGAACGGAATCAGTAGTCCGAGTCACTTGCCACTGCATCTTCCGAGCCCTCGTCACACATTGAAAGAAGGACAAGGGAAAATGCCGCTTGCTAGATGGGAGATAGTATTTCTCACCATCCAATTTGAAAATCCACTGCCCCTCGCCGGCTAGCAGCTGGTGATCATTGTCTGGCGCTGCATCTCCAAACATGAAGCCGGGCTTTCGATAGATTCTTCGGTCAGAATCTTCAAGGGGAGCAGTAGTTAAGATGCTCCTCATGGTACGCTGATCCCCAGCATGAATAAGTGCATCCCGACCAGGAGCGCTCCGCTCGCTGAATAGTGAAGCCTGCCCTTGAAACTGTAGGCTAACATTGTTGTCCAGCCCCCTGGCTGTTCCAAAGAGACTGTTCAGAGGATCAGGAGTATAGTGCACTGCAAAAATAAGGAGAAACTATGATTAGTTTATCGGCTGAAGGAAAGCTAAAACAAGAATATAATTTTTTGTCAAGACATAGCTTCGCCCTCCGAGCGAAGTTGGCCTAACAATAGCTTCGCAGCAGCAGCTTAACTCCGCACTCCACGTGAAGGCAGGATGCAGAAAAGTATCTAAGTATTAGCTTCGCTCTAAAAGCTTGGCCTCAACGCGAAGGAGCCCCAAGAGCTAACTTCGCCAGAAGAATACTGCTACTTAAAAATTATTTCAAGGGCACTAAGGTCCTTTTCCAACCACGCTTCTAAGGCTAACTGTGCATCCTATCATCCAACAGGATGTGAACTGCCTAAGGGATAACTTCACATAGAAGCTTGGAGAAGAAACCCCTTCGGGTCTTAGATTCCCAATCAAGAAATCAAGGGAAATTAAGGGACTTGAACTCCCTGAGATCACTGGATCACAATGGATCGTTCTAGATTCATTATGAGATAGCCGAAAGATTGGCTTCAAGAAGAGATGAAAATCTCTGAACAAAAGGGAAAGATCCCTACCCGCGATAGGTCGTTCGATGACCAGAGAAGGAGAAGGACCTCCGTTGTAGAACTTGCTACCTCCTTTCCTGCTCGTCTTTTGGGAGCCATTGGAGAACTGAAGAAGTTCTTGAAATTTCAAACGTAGGAGAAAGAAGAAGAAGAGATTTGCAGTTCTCTGAAAATTCAAAGAGAAGTGGTGCCTTCTCTTTCAGCCCGATCAGGCTTTTATAGGCTAATGATTGCCTAAAACTCCGCCTCCTCGAAAGGAGAGCAGGCAGTCGTTTCAAATTAATTTGAAACGGCGCCTAAAGCGCCTTCCCAAGAAGTGTTACTTCAGCCTTGCTAAGGGCTAACTCCGCCGTGAGTCCAGTGTTGACTTAGCGCGACGCTAGAATAACTTCGCTGAGAAACATGCCTTAGCTCCGCTAAAAGCATATCTCTAGCTTCGCGAAAATTCCGTGCTAACTTCTCCAGAAACTGGTTCCTGACTTATTTGAAAATCTGTCTTCAGCTTCGTCGGAAGTTTAGCTCGGCTAAGAGTTCTAATTCCTCCTAAGGAAAAGACTTGCCTAAGTTGGTCCGCTTCAGGTGTTCTCGAATCAAAACTGAGACAAACAAAGCAGATAAGCAGAAAATAATCATTTTATTAATTCAAAAAAGAAGATACATTGATACTACTACATCAAGTTTGTGTTTCTTGCAACAGAATCATTTGCTCCAATGGCATACAAGTTGTCCTATCTACTTCCAAGCCAAACTAACTGGACACGAAAGGCCTTCCTCTTGACAAGGCCGTAATCCTTCGCCTAATGGCGTATTTTGCCATCAAAAAGCCAGATCTTCTTTGATGAAAATTGGCAAAGGACCGGTTACCACCAGAAAGCTGGATCTTCTTTGATGAAAACTGGCAAAGGAAGGATCCGAGACCTTACAAGTGACGTCCGCTTGCCCGAAGTGGATCATCTTGGATAAGCGACTACCAGCCCCTTCTCGAAGTGGATCATCTCAGATAAGCGACTGCCAACCTCATCTGGGAACACGCATCAGCTGCTCCAGTTTGTTTCTCCTGCTTAGGATTAAAGTTTCAACTAGAAGATCAAGAGGCAAATCTCTGGTCTCTTTTAAAAGATTGGCGGGCATAGTTCACTGCAATACAAACTGGAAACAAGTAAGCAGTAAATCAAAGGAAAATGCAAGCATGATACGCTAAGTCAAATTCTTTAGGCGAAGCAATTTATATCCGATCCAGTTGCACTTTAAGGATTGATTTCAGTTAAGCAAAGGATAGCCTCGCTTGCACAGTGATGATGGGCTAGCTCAGCATAAGCCAAGTATTAGCTCCGCCTAAGGCAGTTAGACTGAAGGAGCATCAAAAAGGGCCAAGTCCTACCCTCGCCTATATGGCTAAGTCAAACTGATCCGAAGGGACGCAGTCTTGACCCCACCTATATGGCAAGATTGGCTCAACCTTGAAGAGACTAAGTCCCAATCCTTGCCTATGTGGCAGATTTAATAGGCAGATTCAACTGATCAAGGCCAGTAAGATACAAAATGAAGAACAAGGGAAATCAATCCTTGAGGTAGCTAATAAAGCTAAATTAAGGGAGATAAACTCCCTAAAGTCACTAGTCCATTGGTGAAGTCTCTGGATGACCGAGACTCACCAGTTCTTGGCCGGTAAATGACCAGAGTGGGCAACCCCACTATTTCAGAAATCTGAGTATCCTTCTCTGAACAACCCGGAGAAGTCATGAATGGACTATTTCCTTGAAGAGGACTTCAAGTGTCCTATTTATAGGCCTCAAGGTCTGATCACACCGCCGTTACTTCAAACTTGGAAGCGCGAGCGAATTTAAGGATTTAAGTACTGAGCCTTGAGAAAGGGAATAGTCTCCCTCGGAAATGCACGCAGAAATAATGATCTCCCTCGTTAATGCAAGAGAGGTTATTCTAACCTCGAAAAGGAGCAATCCTTCTCGTAACTAGTCGAAAGGCAATTAGCCTCGGGAAAGGAATGACGTTCCAAGACCAATTTGAAGCGAATCTACTCCAGGAGGCTCGAACGCTAAGCTACCCAGACGCGAAGCTATCCAGAATCGCGAATCTACACAATTCCTCGGCGAACTTATTCCAATCCGGAGCAGGATTGAAAGCGAAGCTAAACTCAACCACTATGGCGACGTTCGTACTTCACATACCATCAACCAAAGCAATTCAAAGTATTTCGGAGTCTGAACCATTCCATTGTAGACTTATGAAAACTTTGAAGGGGGTCTTGTTGACACTCTAAAAAAGACAAGATTCCTAACTGGCCTGAACAATATCTAACTTGTTGACATTTACAAAAGACAAGTGGTAGACAAGCTGACGACCAGTTTTACCCATCTCCGAGGGACAAATTAGCGACTTGGACTCTACTGATCCAGTGAAGCAGACAATGAGCCCAGATTGTCTTTGAAGAGACCTAAACAGGTCTAAGATGTTAGGTTAGCTTAACACTTAGCATCACATGAGCCCGAGGGGATAGCCTCACTTGAGAGGCTAAGTTCGTCCAACTTTGCCTTAAAGTCGTTCAAAGCTCTATCTAACTTACAACTTCGCCTGAAGCGCTCAGTTAACTCTGCAGAGAGTTAGCTTCACTCGAAGCCACACACAACCGCGTAGAAGGATGGTCGGTAGCTTCGCCATAGATGTTTATCCAGCTCTGCTGAAGAGCTTTCTTCTGACTTTGCCAGATGCTCCTTCTAGCTCCGATGTGAGCTCGACGAAGTAGCCCCGCTGCGGGTCTTTTATAATCACCTTTGACCAATCAAATCTTCAGACGAGATCAAATCTATTCAAGATCAAATCTAATCGAGATCAAATCTGAGATCAAATTTAGCAGTTGATTATCATAATCTCTTGACTCTCATAAAATAAGTAAGAAGATCAGGGGAGATCTTTCAGTTATTTGGAAAGAATCAAAACAGATCAGGAGATCGACGCTACCTGCTATTCCTAACTTCGCAGAAGCTGATTCGAGCCTCGCGGCAAGGCTACTTTCCAGATTTAAACAGATTGACTCAATCTGTTTCTAGATTTTAAAAAGGGTAATTTCACCCCTGCTCTCCCTATAAATAGCCCACCAGAGACAGAGACACGCACAGAGAGAGAGAGAGAGGCTGAAAAACAGAGAGAGACGGCTAAACAGAGACCTATTCTCTTACTTCCAAGAATTCAGAGAACTGCTTCTCTAATCATGGTGCTAATACTCTAAGGTCCTCCTCCCTCTCAAGGAATCTCCGGAACCAGGCGAGAAGGCTTAGTGTGTATGGATATGATCCACTACACATATATGATGAATTATCTATGTTTTTGACATTATGTTCTAAATAAAGTTTTGATAAAAACTTATGTCATATTTTGAGACATAAAACCAAATTGGTATTTATGAAAACTTATATAAATCTTGTGTGTGAGTGTATATGTATTTGAGCAATCTACCAACTAATCTATCCTTTACATTTTATCTAAAAATAAAATCTTAACAAAACAAACCTAGACACAAGTCTCCTTAAAAATCTTCTCTTGAAAATCTTCTTCTCCTTCTTGACTTGGTCCAAATCATGATCCAATGAGCTAGACTCCTCTTGAGTACTTGATGTAGTCTTGATGCACAAGCTCTTAAGAATCAACACGTGCTAGCCCCTAAACTTGACTTGAAATTCTTTTTTGAAGCTAAACAACAACTGAGATCTTGATCACAAATCTGAGACCAAATAAACACAAGATCATTAGTACTATAACTACATGAGTTAATCATCATTAAAACTAGAGTGATGGGCCTTTGGGCCAACATGACGAATATTAGCCGAACATTTTGCTAATGTTCTAAAATATATGACCGACATAAATCACTTGTCGGTTGTTTAAATACAAACATAAAAACAATGTTCGGCTATAGTAGTCCGGACAGAGAGATTGTAATAATTTAACTTTTTTTCTTTTTTGCACCAAAACTATTTAAGCATGTTCTGTTCGGGCATAGTTCGCCGAACATATTGCTCTTATTCGAAAAGTTTTTGCCAAACAGAACATCTTTGTTCGGTCAGTATGTTTCGAATATTAAGCAAATGTTCGACAAGTTTTGGTCGCACAAACACCTTACAACTATTTTAATAGTTTTTTTCTGATACAGAAACATCCTTCTAACCATTGTAAAATTTTCAGTACTGAGCTGACTATTGATTATAGTACGGATTTCACCACGCACAAATATTCAAACTCGAGAGGCATTGATCAATTGGGCTCGAGAAGTTGGAAAGTAACGAGGATTTATGATTATTATCAAATCCGCTGCCCCAGTCCTGGGAGAAAAGAATGTATTTTTTAGTTATGAACGTAGTGAAACATACAGAATTCACTGAGCGCACTGAAACATACAAAATTCACTCCTCAACAAAGATCCATGGCAAAGATATATCTGACTAACAACAAGTGAGAATGACTGGTACCAAAAAGTGCTCTTATTCTCAAACTTTTGAAGCACCAATGTGTTAGCCCGAAGGCCCATCACTCTAGTTTTGATGATGATCAACTCATGTAGTTATAGTACTAATGATCTTGTGTTTAATTAGTGACAGATTTATGATCAAGATCTTAGTAGGTGCATAGCTTCAACAAAGGATTTAAAGTCAAGTTTTGGAGCTAGCACGGTTTGATCCAAGAGCCATTGGATCATGTTTGGACCAAATCAAGAAGATGAGAAGGCTTCAAGTTAAGACTTCAAGAAGATGAAGACTTGTGTCTATGTTTGTTTTTATAAGATTTTATTTTTAGATAAAATGTAAAGGATAGAATAGTTGGTGGATTGCTCAAGTATATATATTACACACACACACACACACACTCCTGATAGTTTTGCTTTTAGAAAAGATTTTCTATTTTAGAAAATACATGTTTGATTTTTAGTTTTCAAGTTTACATATCTTTTATCCAAAACCATGTTTAGAGCTTAATGTCAAAAACATAGATATTTCACCATGTTTGTGTAGTGGATCATATTCATACACTCTATGCTTCAAATGAGTTTAAATATCTTGTTTTTGTATTTGGTGAAGTTTTGAAAAAACAAGTTTTAGAAAAATCAAGTTTGGAAAAATACTGTTTTCATTTAAGCCAATTTTTCCATATTACAAAAATAGTCTAAATCATTTGTAACATGCCTTGATTTTGTGCAAGCATGTTTGTTTATCAAAGTATATTGGTAAAACTATTTTTGTAGATTTTTCAGTATTTTATGGGATTTTATTTAAATCAAAAAGACCAAGTTTTAAATCCCTGAATTTTTGTTTCCTGGCTTCAGCCGGTCGACCGGGACGGTCGATCGCAGCTTGAAGTCGGCCGACCGTCACGGTCGACCGACGTGCACAGACGTGCACGCCAGTTCTGGCAGGAGGCGGTCGACCGACCCGGTCGACCATCCAGAGAGCTCTGCTCTCTGGGAAGGCACCGGCCGACCGGGCGGTCGACCGGACAGAGAGACTTGCTCTCTGTATCCTGGCCTCGGTCGGCCGACCGGTCGACCGATGGCACAACGGTCTGAAATATGACCGTTGGCCGGTCGACCGGGCGGTCGACCGACAGTTCTGTCAGACCCCAACGGCTAGTTTTTCTAGCCCTATAAATTTGAGGGTTTGGACATTGTTTTTCACCAAGATTTTTAGTGGACTTTGAGCCAGTTTTTCCCACTTCTTTAAAAGAGTTTTCTCCACTAAATTGAGAGCTAATACTTCCAATCAAAAAGGGGAGTTTTTATCAAGAGTGCTAAAAAGAGATTTCTTGAGTTTTCCTCCACCATTCTCATCCTTATTTTCTCACACAACACTTGAGCTATCCATTGCTATATCTACCCTATAGGGAGTTTGTTGTGAGAGGATTTTAGGTGATCAAGTGTTGTGATCACCAAAGTTCATATTTGCTCTTTGAGGAGGCGGACGTGTGTGTTCGCATTGTTTCGGGTCCAAGTGGGGACTCGGTGTTTCGGGTTCTAGTGGGAACTCGGTGTTTGAGGTGCGGCCTCGGCGAGCCGGTGGGCTTGCGGTGTGTACGGGACTAGAGAGTCCGAGGGCTTGTAGGTGTTGCGGCACCGAGGAGTGATTCATTGGGATCGTGCATAGTGAAAATCCTTCGTGTGTCGAAGGCGAGGATGTAGAGCAAGGGTGCTCGAACCTCGAAACAAATCCCTTGTGTTTGTGATTGCTCACTCTCTCTCTTTGTCTTTTGTTTATATCTTACATTCCTTTATTGTGTTCATCTTTATATGCATGATATACTTGTGTGCCTAATTAATATATGCTTGGGTTGTTTGCTAACACTTGTATTTAACCAAGAGAGCTAACGCGGCACCTCAACCCTTATCTAGGGGAATCTAGAAGAGTTAGTCCAGAGCCTTTCACGGGGAATTTGGCTACATTCTTGTGTTATACGTGGTGTTTAATTTAAGAATTTTAGTTTAGGTCATAATAGTTTTTACTTTCGCATTATTTGGCATTTAGTGACCATTAGATTAGCCTCACCTATTCACCCCCCTCTAGGTGATCTTTCAATTGGTATCAGAGCCAAGTGCTCTGAATTTGGGTCTCACAACCTAGAATTAAAGATCCTCATTTTTAGGCTAATCACAATATTTGTACACACATCATGGACTTCATGTCACCACCCACCTTTGACATTCTTAACATCCCTATATGGAAGGTTAAGATGTCTTTGTACCTCAAGGCCCTAGGAATTCATGTTTACTTTGCCATCTCTAATAATGCATATTGTTTAAATGGTAAGAATCTTGAGGCTAATGCAAAAGCCCTTTATGCTTTGAAGAGTACCCTATATGATGTTTATTTATCTAGGATTGCTAACATTGATTCGGCTTTTGTAGCTTGGAACACCCTCCTCTCTCTTGGCGAAAATGATCAATACTATGCGGGGAGCGATTCGGATGTTGGAAGTGACGTCTCCAACAAGTGCTATATGGTCCAAGGGGATAACCCCCTTGAGGTAACTACCGAATCCGAGGTAGATGAAGATAACATGTCATATGATGAGCTTACTTCATTTTGTCAACTACTACTTGAAAAATATGACATGCTAAGAAAAGATAATAAAAATTTGAAAAAGAAATTTGATTGCATGCTTAATGAAAAAGATTCATTAGAAAATAAGGTTGCATGCATTGAAAAAGAAAATGAATTTTTAAAAAATGAGAATGTTGCCTTGCTTTCAAAATTAAATGATCTTTGTGAAGGAAACACTTATTTGAAAAATAAAATTGTTTTGGTGGAAAAATAAAAGGAAGTCGTTTTTCAAGAAAATAACATTTTAAAAGGAAAAATGATTGAAAAAGAACAAGAAAATGTTTTTCAAAAGAAAAAGAAAATTGTTTCACAATCTCACCATGCTTTACATGCCACCATTGATAATAGTGAGATTAATGTTTTGAAAAATAAAATAATTGTTGAGCTCAACTTTGAGCAAATGTGCATTTAATCATTCTAGGTTGGAGTCTATGTTTTCAAAGAAATAAGCTCCACATGTTCATGCACATCATCATGCATATGCTCATGTTGCACGCCACGATCATACACATACACATAAGCATCCTAAGGTGTACAAGTGTACACATTGTGGTCGCAAATGCCATTTAGCAAAATTTTGTTTTGATAAGTTGCATGTTTTAAATTTTGCTAAAAATGAAAATGTTTGGGTGCCTTACAAAGCTAACCCCAAGGACCCAAGAAAAAATGGGTACCAAAACCCCCACCGTGTGTTTTTAATGTAGGTGAGGGCTCTCACAAGACGTGAGAGATTTGGTGCCTTGGTGGTGGTTGCATGGATTAGAAGGACATACATTTGATGCACCGCTATCAAGGAGTTTTTGGTGGAAAGGCCACCATGTTTGGAGATTAGAACATAGTTCTTAGTTGGTAACTATTTCTAAACTCTTATTTTATTTACATGCTTATTCATTTTTTACATCATATAGCATGTTCATTTGTTTTATGTGCTTCATGTGGTAAATACTAGTTTAAATGTAGTTTTTATCAAAACTTGTATTTATACATGTACAAATAGTGAGAACAAATTGATTCATATATGTTTGCACTTCATGCTCATTTGTACCCACTATATGCACATATATAGGCTAGTTTTGATGATTCTTGCATTTATACTTGTTTTGCCTATTTTCATGATTTACTTCATGTATATGTAATTTTTATTCAAATCTAATAAATATACATGTATACCCGTGAGTCTCTTGCCTTCATGCAAATATTATTAATAGACTCTTTTATATTTGGGATATGTATGCATACTGTTAGATTTAGATAAATCATACATATACCTAGAAGTTTGTTTTTGTTTTAAATGAAAAATGAATTTACATTTTGTTTTTTTTTTTGAGCTTCATTGACTATTTTCATGAAAATGCTAGTTACATGATTTTTGAACACTCACACCTTATTTGTTTATTCATGACTTTGTTTCATGATTATTTTTGAGCTTTATGGACCATGAGTGCTTAAATCTTTATGTATTTAGTACGATTCATGAAAAACATATGATTTTGTTTCATGTTTTTGAAGGATCTTTAACTAGTTTTTCAAAAATTAATTTAACTAGTTATTTATTCTTCAATGTTTATGAGATATACACATGATCCTATTATTGTTTCAATTGGTATCATTGAATCATTTCAATTGGTATTAATTTGACTCTATTTTTGTTTATACTCATATTGTGTTTTCCTTATGTATGTATCAATTTCATTTAGTATACTCATTTTTCATACATATATATGTGTTATTTATACTTGAGTTAAAATTGTTTTACATGTTTAAAGCACAAAGTGATTTATGATAAGAATATAAAAATTTTAAGAAAAATTCTCAAGATTTGTTTTATTGAGAAAATTCAAAATTTTGTTTTATAAGAAAAATCAAAATTTTTGATTTGTATTGCCTATATGCAAGGAGAGCTTAACATCTCTTCTATATATAGATTTATGTTGAGTGTATTGTATATTGAGGAGCTTGATAACTCTTCTTTATGTGGTACACGTGTGTAGGGGGAGCTTCACATCTCCTCTTATGCATTACATATTATACGTTATATGAATTAGGGCTTGTCATCCCTCTTTCATGTAATGTATATGTGCAGGGAAGTTACTTTACCGTCTTCCTCTTCATGAATATATATCGCATATAACCTTTTATTGACTTATTTGTTTACACCCCTTATTGGTCTCTTTGTTTATGACAAAAAGGGGGAGAAAAATTTGATGATTTTATTTTTACTTTAACCCCTTTATTGATGATTGACAAAAAGGGGGAGAAGTATTTGTTTTCCTTGCTTAAGGGGGAGTAGTATTTGTGTTTATGCATATATGTTTTGTTTTGCAAATAGGAGAAAAAGATTTTGTGCTTTTGTTTTATGCTTGATTAGCATGTTTACTCCTTCATTTGCATACATGTTTATGAGCATACATTGCATATTTATTATTTGTTTGTTATGCATGAGTTAAGGGGGAGCTTCTTTGGAGCTTTGCTTTAATCCATGCATATATAACTTCATGAGTTTTGTCATCGTCAAAAAAGGGGAGATTGTTGGCCCGAAGGCCCATCACTCTAGTTTTGATGATGATCAACTCATGTAGTTATAGTACTAATGATCTTGTGTTTAATTAGTGACAGATTTATGATCAAGATCTTAGTAGGTGCATAGCTTCAACAAAGGATTTAAAGTCAAGTTTTGGAGCTAGCACGGTTTGATCCAAGAGCCATTGGATCGTGTTTGGACCAAGTCAAGAAGATGAGAAGGTTTCAAGTGAAGACTTCAAGAAGATGAAGACTAGTGTCTAGGTTTGTTTTTATAAGATTTTATTTTTAGATAAAATGTAAAGGATAGAATAGTTGGTGGATTGCTCAAGTATATATATTACACACACACACTCTTGATAGTTTTGTTTTTAGAAAAGATTTTCTATTTTAGAAAATACATGTTTGATTTTTTATTTTCAAGTTTACATATCTTTTATCCAAAATCATATTTAGAGCTTAATGTCAAAAACATAGATATTTCACCATGTTTATGTAGTGGATCATATCCATACACTCTATGCTTCAAATGAGTTTAAATATCTTGTTTTTGTATTTGGTGAAGTTTTGGAAAAACAAGTTTTAGAAAAATCAAGTTTGGAAAAATACTGTTTTCATTTAAGCCAATTTTTCCATATTACAAAAATAGTCCAAATCATTTGTAACATGCCTTGATTTTATGCAAGCATGTTTGTTTATCAAAGTATATTGGTAAAACTATTTTTGTAGATTTTTTAGTATTTTATGGGATTTTATTTCAATCAAAAAGACCAAGTTTTAAATCCCTGAATTTTTGTTTCCTGGCTTCAGCCGGTCGACCGCAGCTTGAAGTCGGCCGACCGTCACGGTCGACCAACGTGCACAGACGTGCACGCCAGTTCTGGCAGGAGGCCGGTCGACCGACCCGGTCGACCGTCCAGAGAGCTCTGCTCTCTGGAAAGGCACCGGCCGACCGGGCGATCGACCGGATAGAGAGACTTGCTCTCTGTATCCTGGCCTCGGTCGACCGACTGGTCGACCGATGGCACAACGGTCTGAAATATGACCGTTGGCCGGTCGACCGGGCGGTCGACCGACAGTTCTGTCAGACCCCAACGGCTAGTTTTTCTAGCCCTATAAATTTGGAGGTTTTGACATTGTTTTTCACCAAGATTTTTAGTGGACTTTGAGCCAGTTTTTCCCACTTCTTTAAAAGAGTTTTCTCCACTAAATTGAGAGCTAATACTTTCAATCAAAAAGGGAGTTTTTATCAAGAGTGTTAAAAAGAGATTTCTTGAGTTTTCCTCCACCATTCTCATCCTTCTTTTCTCATACAACACTTGAGCTATCCATTGCTATATCTACCCTATAGGGAGTTTGTTGTGAGAGGATTTTAGGTGATCAAGTGTTGTGATCACTAAAGTTCATCTTTGCTCTTTGAGGAGGCGGACGTGTGTGTTCGCATTGTTTCGGGTCCTAGTGGGGACTCGGTGTTTCGGGTTCTAGTGGGAACTCAGTGTTTGAGGTGCGGCCTCGGCGAGCCGGTGGGCTTGCGGTGTGTACGGGACTAGAGAGTCCGAGGGCTTGTAGGTGTTACGGTACCGAGGAGTGATCCATTGGGATCGTGCATAGTGGAAATCCTTCGTGTGTCGATTGCGGGGATGTAGAGCAAGGGTGCTCGAACCTCGAAATAAATCCCTTGTGTTTGCGATTGCTCACTCTCTCTCTTTGTCTTTTGTTTATATCTTGCATTCCTTTATTGTGTTCATCTTTATATGCATGATATACTTGTGTGCCTAATTGATATATGCTTGGGTTGTTTGCTAACACTTGAATACAAGTGTTAGCAAACAAACCCCAAGCATATGACAATTAAGCACACAATATATCAAGCATATAAAGATAAAGACAATATTAGCATGCAAGATATAAAGACAAGAGTAAGAGATAGAGAGTGAGCAATCGCAAACACGGGAGATTTGTTTCGAGGTTCGAGCACACTTGCTCTACGTCCCCGCCTTCACACTTGAAGGATTTCCACTATAAACTGATCCCACCGGATCACTCGGTGCCGCAACACCTACAAGGCGAGTTCACACTTGAACTCCTTGGACTCTCTAGTCCCGTACACACCGCAAGCCCACAAGCTCGCCGAGGCCGCACCTCAAACACCGAGTTCTCACTAGAACCCGAAACACCGCGAACACAACCGTCCGCCTCCTCAAAGTAAAGAAAGAAGTCTTTGGTGATCACAACACTTTGATCACCTAAAAACAATCTCACAATAACACTCCTATAGAATGAATATGTCAATGGGTTGCTCAAATATTTGTGAGAAAACAAGGATTGAAATGGTGGAGGAAAAACTCAAGAAAATCACTTTTAAAACACTCTTGATAAACTCCCCTTTTGATTGGAAATATTTGGCTCTAAAACTTGTGGATATAACTGTTGGCCCAAAGGCCTTCCACCCTAGTTTTGATGATGATTAACTCATGTAGTTATGTTTACTAATAATCTTGTGTTGTTTAAGCTTCAGATAATTAACCAAGATATTAGTTGGTGATTAGCTTCAACAAGGTGTTTAGAAGCTTTTCATGATGATTCTAGGGCCAAAGCGTCAAGATCACACATTACCTAGCCCATGGATGGAGTTTTGGAGCAAGTCTACTTGAAGATGAAGATCATCAAGAAGACTTAGGTATCCTAGTTTAGATAGTGTGTTTAGATCCATTTGTAAAGCTTAGTATAGTTGATATGCTCAAGTGCACAAACACACACGTTTTTTTTTTATGTTTTGGATTTGGTTTTCATGAATAGTAGATCAAAACAAGTTTACATGTTTTATATGTATAGTAGATGTATTCTAGTTATACATACATGCTTTAACTTGCTAGACAAACTTATTTTGATATTCCTATTCATGTATTGAAAAATCAAGTTTGATAAAAATACAAGTGTTGGTTTTTGATAAAATTTGCAAGACTCGAAAATGATTTGATATGATTGATATATGTCTTGAAATTTTTATCACAAGTTTGTGTTTCCATATAAAATGATAAAACTATTTTTGGTGATTTTTTAGAAGACTTAAAAGAATTTTCAAAATATTTTTAAACTGTTTTTCTGACCCAGATTTCTGTTCCAGGCTTCAATCAGTCGACTAGTCAAACTGACCTAGTCGACTTGGGTGAAGTCGGTCGACCGGGCCGGTCGACCGACGTGCACAAATCTGTGCACGTTTGAAGGCACTGGGACGGTCGACCGCTCGGGTCGACCGGGGCACTTACAGTGCTCTCTGTTTGTTTGGGTCGACCGGGCCGGTCGACCGCAGTTGCCCAACGGTCATATTTCTGACCGTTGGCGGTCGACCGGGCCGATCGACCGTTGCCTGTCAGAGCTGCCAGCTCAGCTCTAACGGCTAGTTTTCTGATGGGCCTATATAAACCCCATCTCTTTGGGTTTTTGGCCAAGTTTTTTAGAGCAAATTTTTCCTGACTTCTTCAGAGTTTTAAAAGAGTTTTCAAAAGAGTTTTAAGTGCCAAAAGATCAATCTTAATTGTTTTTAAGTGTTTTGTTATTTTCAAAGAAAACAAGTTTTTGGGAATTGATTTCTTGTTCTATATCTCCATATCATTTTGGTATTTTCCCAAGAGATTTTCTTTGATCAAAATACTTGTGTTTTCCACACTTGAGCTATATTTTCTATCCTATTCTATTAGGATCTTGTATTTGTGGAAAAAGGAAAGAGGTTTGTGGTTGAGATATACCACTTGTTGTAAACCCTTGATTTCTTGGTTGCTCCCTCTTTGGTAGAGGTTGAGGTTGTTGTATTGGGTTGGAGTTTGCTCCCTCTTTGGTAGAGGTTGAGGCTTGTGGTTTGCTCCCTCTTGTGAGAGGTGGAGTTTAGTTGTAAACCCTCTTCGGTAGAGGTGTTGGTTGTTGTGGTTGTTTGGCTAAGGGCCTACCCCTCTTGTGTGAGGAGGTGTTTGTTTGAGAGAGGAGTTAGGTACTACATTGTTGTACAAATCCTTCTCGGTGAAGGTTCCCTCGGTGGGAGTCCTCGGTGAACGGTATAGTGGATTGGAAATCCTACACGGTGGTGTAGGCGGGGATGTAGAGCAAGGGTGCTCGAACCTCGAAACATATCATTGTGTTTGCGTTTGATCCACTTGTCTCTAAACTCTCTCTCTCTTTACATTTGTACAAAGCACCATTCATCATACATATTACTTACTTGCATTTGTGTTGTGCCTTGCATATTTCATATTGCTATATTATCTTGTATATGCTTGGTTGCTTGTGTGTGCCTCACTTGTACCTAATCAACAAGAGCTTCACATAGCACCTCAACCCATTCAAGGGGAATCAAGAGGAGTTAGTCCAGAGCCCTTCACGGGAATTCGGCTACACTTGTTGATTGTACTAAGTGTGTTTGCAAAATTTGCATTAGCTTCCGCATTTAGCGCACTTAGTTTTGCATTTAGTTTTAGATTAGCACAAACACCTATTCACCCCCCTCTAGGTGTTCTTTCAATTGGTATCAGAGCTAGTGCTCCTGACACTTAGGCTTAACATCCTAGGAGTGAGATCCTTTGTTTGCTAATCTATTGTTTGCATTTGCTTGTTTTGCACACATATAGTTTATCATGGCTTTCATGACCCCACCTATGTATGACCCTTCCAACATTCATGTTTGGAAGATTAGGATGACCGTTTATTTACAAACCCTAGGTCATAAAGTTTACCTTACCACTACCAAGGAATCCTTCCTTAGTGATAGCAATCATATAGGGGCCAATGCACAAGCCCTAGAGGCCATTAGAAGCACATTACCTAAAGATTATCTTATGTGTGTTTCTAACATTGATTCCGCCTTTACAGTGTGGAATTTGTTGACAACAACCACCACCTCCGAGCTTCTATTGCCAATCAACCGGAGGAATCTAGTGGAGAATCCGATTCACAATGCTTCATGGTCCAAGGGAATGACTCCCTTGAGGTACATTCGGAACCCCACTTAGATGATAGTGATTATTGCTCTAGTTCTTCATGTGATGATTATGATGCTCATGCCTTAAATGAAGAACTATCTATTGTTTGTGAAAAGTTAATAGAAAAATATAAGATTTTGAAAAAGAAAAGTCTAGAAATTGAAAAAAAAAATAAATGTTTGCATTCTAGACTTGACAATGTTTTGCAAGAGAAGGTTGAGATTTCTAATGAAAGGGATTCATTGAGATCTCAATTAGAACTTGCACTTAAAGAAAATGAATTTTTAAAATCTAAAAATGATTGTGAAACTCTTTTGAAGAAAAATGAAAACTTGTCTTCAAAAATTGATTTTGTTTTAAAAGAGAATGTTGATTTGAAAAATAAAATTATTTCCATTTCAAATGATTTAGATGTGTGTTTAAAGAAAAATGTTATTTTGAAAAATAAGATTGATGAACATGTTTGCCATGCTAGGGTAGTTTCACCTAGATCACCCCTTGCATGCTCCACTTCTTCTATGATTAAAATGATATAAACATGTTGAAGAAGAAAATGGATTGTTTGGGCTCCACTATGAGCCAATGTGCTAAGAACCATACATGCTTGGAATCCTTGGTTCGAAAGAAACAAGTTCCATCTTTTATGCATGCACACCCTCCACGGCTCCACACGGACACCATCAACACATGTATGCTCATGTGTACACATGTACACATTGTGGCCGAAAAGGCCATCTTGCTAAATTTTGCTATGTTCGTTTACATGTTGAGAATTTAGCAAAGAAGTTTGTTTGGGTTAGAGAAGGTACTAACCCCCATGGACCCAACAAGATGTGGGTACCAAAGACCACCCCTCCTATTATTTTTGATGTAGGTGTGGGCTCTCACATGATGTGAGAGTGATGACACCTTGGAGTGGATGCGTTCCGGACTTAAAAGGAAATAAATTGGATGCATCACTTTCAAGGGAAGATTTGGTGGAAAGGACCACCATGTTTTGGAGAACTAAAGCGGTGCCCTCATTGGTTTTGGTATCGAATCTTTAACTCCTTATGTTTACATACTTTCTATGTTTATCTTTCATAGCATGATTTGATGTTAGGTGATCATCATGAATATGCCATGTTAATTAGATTAGTGTTATACTTATTAGTTGGTTGAAACATGTAATATCCCTAATCTAAACTACTATATTTTTATGGTGATTTATTTAATATGCAACTTATTTATGTAGAGATTGTTATTAATATGGATGATGTCCATTATTAGTGTTGCTATTGTTACTGACATTTATTATTATTAGTTTGGTCATGTTATGTTATTGGTATTATTAATATTGTTATTTTGACTAAGTAATATTATTGCTAATGTTGGGTCATTATTTTGTAGTGTTATATTTTCCTTACCCTTGATTCCTATTCATGCCTTATTCCCTTGTATCTTGGTTACCTATCTACCCGTTTGGATCCTAACCCATACCCGCTAGCCTAAACCCAACACCCATTCATCTATTGGATCCCAACCCGTTAGCTTATGCCCACTACCCTCAAACCCAATACCCTATATTTATCATTGGAGGCTAACCCGCAACCGTTATCCAAACCCAAACCCATTACCCAAATATCTAAATCCTAACTAATCCCCTCAAAATCTCCACCAAATCCTAATCCCATGATTTTCTCTCCCAAATCCTCTCCTCAAATCCTTAATCCTATCCCTTGCTGCTCCCTGCCGCACACCTCCATCCATTACAGCCCCTTTCTCTCCCCCTGCAGCCATGGCTGTCCAACAGATCAGCAGTCCTGGCGCCCCTCTCTAGCAGCAGATCAGCAGCAGGCCGAGTGCAGCCCCTTTCCCTGTTGGCCGAGTTCCCCTCTGCGCAGCTACCCAGCAGGATCCAACAGCCGCGACGACCCCCTCTCCACCTGCAGATCGACAGCAGCACAACAGCGTCCTGTCGGCAGTCTGGCGCTTAGTTCAGATCATCAGCAGGCCAGATTTCCTTCCGCAGCAGCCCAGAGCAGCCACAACATCAACAGCAGCACAACGACCACAACAGCACCTCCAGCCCTGTAGCCTGGCCGTCCAGATCTCCTCCGCGCAGCCCTTGTTGCGTCCCCCGGGCAGCAGCACCTCCACGCCAGCGCGAGCAACCACCAGGACAGCAGCGAGTAATGTCCAGATCCAGCTGCACGGCCCTCCGCGCAGTCCAGCCACCGACAGCGACACGGCATCGTCCCGACAGCCCGAAGTGAGTGTTTCTCTCTCCCTCTCTCTTTATTCAGTAAGTAATTGTAGATGTGTTTGTATATATGATAAATCATTAGATGCATATATGTTTATGTGTGGAGATTGCTAAGTTTGGATGCGGATCGACATCTCTTTAGTTTTCATGTTGAATGTTTATAATAAATGATGCATATTAGAATCCTCATGTTTATCCTATGAGTATCTAGATTAGTTGTGTAGACTTTACATGATGGAGCCCTTATGTGTATTGGAGAGAAGATGGGAAGAGGACTGATGTATCTCAGATCTGTCTGTGGCTGACAGAGCTGGATTAGTCGACTAATACCCGTTATTAGTTGACTAATAGCTCTGTTAGTCAACTAACAGTTTTCCTCTAGTCGACTAATTTAGCTCCCAGAATATGTTGATCCTCTGTATTTTCACTGTTAGTCGACTTGATACATATAGTAGTCAACTAACAGTTGGTGTAGTCGACTTACCCCCTTGCTATAGTCGACTAATATTGTGACCTGGAGCTGTTTAGTTCTCTGTATCCCTGTCAGTCGACTAGCCTTACCTGTGTAGTCGACTTGCCTTGCCCCTAGTCGACTTGGACCACCCTTATAGTCGACCAACTCCTTCTCTAGTCGACTAGTCATTTCCCCTAGTCGACTAATATAGGTCTGTCAGCTAGGTGTAGTTCCTTTATTGGATGTAGACCTTACCCATGAGTTATGTAATGGATATATATGGATGCATATGATTTCTAGAGATAGATAGTGGTGGTAATGACTTGATCTAGTAGAACTTAGATGCATGAATATGTTATGATATCGAGTGTTGGGATATAAAGATTGATCTTAATAAGAGTGGTGATTGTGAAGACTTGGGATTCAGAGTTGTATGATAGAGTGAGAGGAATAGTACTGAACATTGTGATATGTTGGAACACCAATTACTATATCAGATTACTTGTTGTGTATTGACACTAGATGATTATAGAACTATTGGAATCTGAGTTGTTTGTAATGATCTTGGATTGATCTGGACTTATGTTATTTACATGGAATGATGATCAGTAATTAGACAAGACTTTATTAGTGAGTATTTGAGGACACATCAGATATGACCCTATTAGTTGAGTTGTGACTTAGATTGATCTTGAGTTGGAGGTTATCCAGATCTATATTCCTTATATTGGAACCTGACTTGTATTGAGATGAGATCGACATTGTTGGCATTTGGGATTTGTTTAGATGATATATTGATGATGTTGAGTACCAAGAGTAGATAGTCTAGACCATAAGTTATTTGAGGATGATTCTCTTACTTTGATATGATTCAGTATGTGTTGACTTGTTATTCATTTATTGGTGAAGTGATGATTCATTCAGATATGGATGTGGACTTGTTATGATGTTAGAGACTGGATTACGTCAGTTAATAGAGAGTGAGTTATTGTGATAGTGACCCAGTTGATATCAGTGATCTTGTACTCAGAGTTACCAGATAGCAGTTATCAGTTCATTAGTAGATTTGATTATCTTTTTGATGATAAGACAGGTGAGAATTAGTTGGTTATTGGTGCACTGAACTTGACTGGTCATGCATGATACCTAACTGATAACTTATTATTCATGTTACTGGGAAATGATTATTTGACCATAACCACGGTACAGTCTTATTGTTCATCGTATACACGGTTACTGTTACTGTTCACTGTTACTGATACTGTTCACCGTGTATACGATTACTGATTGACTGTTACTGTACTGTTATTGTTACTGTCACCGTATCGTCCCAGTATTTTAGAGAACATGGACATTGACTGGTTTAACTGAATTGAATGAATAATAATGTAAATGGACAACTTACACCGGGATTGGGAAATTGATGGAGGAGACAGCGTCTGTATTTTGGGTGGACCTAGGATACAGGTTGCGCAGCCGACTGAGGGTTCCACTGCAGGGTTCCTGGGGGATGACTGACATCCCATCTGTTACTGTTACTGTTCCACTGTTTTCACTGTGAGGTTACTGTTACTGTTACTGAGTACCTAGCGGTACGGCCTGGTTCAGCGCCAGGAAACTGAGGCCGTGGTCCCGGGTATGTACGGGACCCACCTAAAACATGGATAATGTCTCCAACCAATCAGTTTCAATAACTTAGGACCCTGATTGACACATGTAGTAGGCGTAGTATGGGATGCGTCTATTACAGGTGGCAATTGGTGTTCGCTGACATAATAAATGATAATAAACTGTTATAATGTATTGTGACTGACTATAATCATTTGACTGTGTATATGTATGCTATGATAGGAATATGATTGTAACCATGACCAGATTTAGATACAACCTAGTGACATGTGATAGATTACACGCCTTGACATTGATTGCATATTTACAGTTGTGCCAGTTATATTCTACCTTTATTCATGTTATTATCATGTGTATTACTGTTCAGCTATTTATCTTGTTATTTAGCTTTTTCTATTTACTGTTGCTCTTATTACTATTTATGCACATTGTTTCTTCTGCACGAGTTCTTTCCCCTTTACACACACACTCATTATGGTCGCGTTCTGACGACCCTGGATTTGCACGTCCAAATATTGGACGATTGTTTCTAATGTGCAGGTATTCGATGAGACGGTACGCTTTACGAATAGCTGGAGCTTCTTCCTATTCTATTCTGGTACTTTTGCATTCATGTTCCTGCTATATTCCTTGATTCTTGTATGTCGCATTTAGCCTGTCATTATATTCTTGTTATTTCATGACTCTATCTTTTATCGCTTTCAACTGCCTTATTCTTGTCATTATTCATACGTTACCATGTGTAGTCTTATATGTATCATTGCAGTGATCTGGTTTAGTTTATAACTTGTTCAGGTTAACCTAGGCTTAGCGTATATGCGGGGGGTATTATCCTCGCGTATATACGTCGCCATAACGACTCCGTATATTTAGGATCGGGGCGTTACAAAACATCCATGTTTTATATGGACTTATATTTTTGTGTTTTCACCTTGGTTAAACTAATTTGTATGACCTAGATCTAATACACATGCATGTACATATTGATCATATATGATTTGTATTTCATATCTTTGATGTTTATAGCATGTTTCATTATTTGGTGATTATTATGATAATGCCATGCTCATTAGATCCTTGACATGCATGTATAGCATTTTGAGACACCCATGTTTATATGGACCCATACTTTGTGTTCTCACCGTTTGTTATAACTATCATGTTTATCATAGGTTTAATAACATGTGAATTTGCATAATAATCATGTTTAAGTTTATCATGTTAATATTTATCGTGTTTTATACTTCATGTGTTGATTACATGTTTAGATGTTAGTTTTCATTAAGACTAGGATTTATACGTGTACATATAGTGGGCCACAAATAAATCTATATATGTTTGGGCTTGATTGCTTATTTGAACCCATTAGATGTGCTAGTATAGTCTAGTTTTGATGATTCATACATTTCAAACTTGTATTCCATTTTTTATTTGTTTTATGTGTATAAGTTTTCAATTCATTTATATGTGTATTTTGCCAAACTTTAAGATATACATGTATACCCCTTGAGTCATTTGCCTTTCATGCAAATATATATATATGGACTCAATTGTGTTTGGATATGTATGTATACTTTAGTTTGTATTAGACATACATATACCTTGAAGATTAAATAAGTTTTAATGATTTTCATATTTTGGATGTTTTCATGTTTTCATGTTTAAGGAATAATTGAGCTTAATGAAAATTTTTCATGATTATGATATTCACACTTTATTTGTACACTCACTTTTATTGCTTGCTCATGTTTTGTTTTCATGAGTCATATTTATACTTAATTGATTATGAGTGTTGACTATCTTGTGAATTTCATATTTTCATGATATATATTTGTTTTTATTCCTTACTTGAAGGATTTCGTACTAGTTTAAAAGTTTTTTCATTTAACTAGTTACGGTATTCTTCATTTTGGTAGAGTTTTTCAAACAAAGCTTATTTTCAAATCTATGTTTGAAATCCCTACCCTTTACGGGAGGTTGGATGGGAGTCCATGCCTTGTACGTTTATATTGAAAATTTTTTTTAAAACTTGTGCATGAGATGGGTGGATTAGTTATATGAGTTATACCATGCTTTTATTGTTATGTCAATTGGTATCATTGAACTATTTCAATTGGTATCAATTTTGATCCTTTGTGTATGCTCATATGTTTATTGTGTATGTATATTTTCAATTGGTATCATCTATTAGTGATTGGTACTCATTCTATTTCATACACATATACTTGTTTTATTTGTGCTCAAGATATAAATTTGCACAAATCTTGTTTATGCTAGAGCTTGAGTTTCATCTTTATTTTAATTGATTTAGTTTTCAATTGGTATCTTATTTCAAGCCTACGCATAGCTTTTGTTGGTATTTCATAAAGGGGGAGAAAATTCGATTTTCATATTTCAATTGGTATTCAGTTTTCCACTCCCTTGCTTTATGATAGAAAATAGTCATTTCATTGTTTATATGACTTAAAAAGAAAAATACTATCTTTTGATATCAAGATGTTTTGTGTTTTAAATTGGTATCCAAAATTTTTGTTTAAAGAAAAATACAAAAGTTTTGATTTATATTGACTATATGCAAGGAGAGCTTAACATCTCTTCTACATATAGATTCATGTTGAGTGTATTGTGTATTGAAGAGCTTAACATCTCTTCTTTATGTGGTACACGTGTGTGGGGGGGCTCACATCTCCTCTTATGCATTACATAATGTGTGTTATGTGAATTAGGGCTTAACATCCCTCTTTCATGTAATGCATATGTGTAGGGAAGCTAACTTAGCGTCTTCCTCTTCATGAATGTATATAGCATATAACATCTATTGATCTTTGTTTATTTTCAATTGATATCAAGATGCTTCATTGACATATTTATCTATTGATATCATGTTGTTTATAGTCACCCCTTATTGACCTTGTTTTTATTTTTAGACAAAAGGGGGAGAACATTGTTTTATTGTTTTGATTGACTTAAAAGGGGAGAAAGATTTTTATCCCTCATTTTATTGTTTGAATTGTTTAACCCCTTCTTGATCTTTTTGTTTGACAAAAAGGGGGAGAAAAATTTGTTCGATTTGATTTACTTTGAACCCTTTGTTGATGATTGACAAAAATGGGGAGAAGTATTTGAGTTTATGCATGTTTTCATTGCTTAAGGGGGAGAAGTATTTGTCTTCCTTGTTATTTATGCATATATGTTTTTGTATTGCAAATAGGAGAAAAAGATTTTGATTTATGCTTGTTGCATGTTTTATCTCCATACTTGCATACATATTCATGTGCTTTATTTCCATATCTTATTATTTATGTCTATGCATGAGTTAAGGGGGAGCTTCTTTGAAGCTTAACTTTAATCCATGCATATATAACTCCATGAGTTTTGTTATCATCAAAAAGGGGGAGATTGTTGGCCCAAAGGCCTTCCACTCTAGTTTTGATGATGATTAACTCATGTAGTTATGTTTACTAATAATCTTGTGTTGTTTAAGTTTCAGATCATTAACCAAGATATTAGTTGGTGATTAGCTTCAACAAGGTGTTTAGAAGCTTTTCATGATGATTCTAGGGCCAAAGCGTCAAGATCACACATTGCCTAGCCCATGGATGGAGTTTTGGAGCAAGTCTACTTGAAGATGAAGATCATCAAGAAGACTTAGGTATCCTACTTTAGATAGTGTGTTTAGATCCATTTGTAAAGCTTAGTATAGTTGATATGCTCAAGTGCACAAACACACACGTTTTTTTTTTATGTTTTGGATTTGGTTTTCATGAATAGTAGATCAAAACAAGTTTACATATTTTATATGTATAGTAGATGTATTCTAGTTATACATACATGCTTTAACTTGCTAGACAAACTTATTTTGATATTCCTATTCATGTATTGAAAAATCAAGTTTGATAAAAATACAAGTGTTGATTTTTGATAAAATTTGCAAGACTCAAAAATGAATTGATATGATTGATATATGTCTTGAAATTTTTATCACAAGTTTGTGTTTCCATATAAAATGATAAAACTATTTTTGGTGATTTTTTAGAAGACTTAAAAGAATTTTCAAAATATTTTTAAACTGTTTTTCTGACCCAGATTTCTGTTCCAGGCTTCAATCAGTCGACTAGTCAAACTGACCTAGTCGACTTGGGTGAAGTCGGTCGACCGGGCCGGTCGACCGACGTGCACAAATCTGTGCACGTTTGAAGGCACTGGGACGGTCGACCGCTCGGGTCGATCGGGGCACTTACAGTGCTCTCTGTTTGTTTGGGTCGACCGGGCCGGTCGATCGCAGTTGCCCAACGGTCATATTTCTGACCGTTGGCGGTCGACCGGGCCGGTCGACCGTTGCCTGTCAGAGCTGCCAGCTCCGCTCTAACGGCTAGTTTTCTGATGGGCCTATATAAACCCCATCTCTTTGGGTTTTTGGCCAAGTTTTTTAGAGCAAATTTTTCCTGACTTCTTCAGAGTTTTAAAAGAGTTTTCAAAAGAGTTTTAAGTGCCAAAAGATCAATCTTAATTGTTTTTAAGTGTTTTGTTATTTTCAAAGAAAACAAGTTTTTGGGAATTGATTTCTTGTTCTTTATCTCCATATCATTTTGGTATTTTCCCAAGAGATTTTCTTTGATCAAAACACTTGTGTTTTCCACACTTGAGCTATATCTTCTATCCTATTCTATTAGGATCTTGTATTTGTGGAAAAAGGAAAGAGGTTTGCGGTTGAGATATACCACTTGTTGTAAACCCTGATTTCTTGGTTGCTCCCTCTTTGGTAGAGGTTGAGGTTGTTGTATTGGGTTGGAGTTTGCTCCCTCTTTGGTAGAGGTTGAGGCTTGTGGTTTGCTCCCTCTTGTGAGAGGTGGAGTTTGGTTGTAAACCCTCTTCGGGAGAGGTGTTGGTTGTTGTGGTTGTTTGGCTAAGGGCCTACCCCTCTTGTGTGAGGAGGTGTTTGTTTGAGAGAGGAGTTAGGTACTCCATTGTTGTACAAATTCTTCTCGGTGAAGGTTCCCTCGGTGGGAGTCCTCGGTGGACGGTATAGTGGATTGGAAATCCTACACGGTGGTGTAGGCGGGGATGTAGAGCAAGGGTGCTCGAACCTCGAAACATATCATTGTGTTTGCGTTTGATCCACTTGTCTCTAAACTCTCTCTCTTTACATTTGTGCAAAGCACCATTCATCATACATATTACTTACTTGCATTTGTGTTGTGCCTTGCATATTTCATATTGCTATATTATCTTGTATATGCTTGGTTGCTTGTGTGTGCCTCACTTGTACCTAATCAACAAGAGCTTCACATAGCACCTCAACCCATTCAAGGGGAATTAAGAGGAGTTAGTCCAGAGCCCTTCACGGGAATTCAGCTACACTTGTTGATTGTACTAAGTGTGTTTGTAAAATTTGCATTAGCTTTCGCATTTAGCGCACTTAGTTTTACATTTAGTTTTAGATTAGCACAAACACCTATTCACCCCCCTCTAGGTGTTCTTTCAATAACCACTGAAATGAGTGGGAAAAACTAGCTCAAAACTCTTCTTTTTATCTTGTAGAAAACAGCCCCAAATGCCCCAATTTATAGAGTTAGAAAAACTAGCCGTTGGAGCCAGGTTGGCCTGTCGGTCGACCGGCCAATGGTCAGATTTCTGACCGTTGTGCTAGCGGTCGACCGGCCAGTCGACCGTGGCCTGGATACAGAGAGCAGACTCTCTGTCCGGTCGACCGCCCGGTCGACCGGGGCCTTTCCAGAGAGCAGAGCTCTCTGGACGGTCGACCGTCCCGGTCGACCGGCCCTCCAGCCAGACTGGCGTGCACGTTTGTGCCCGTCGATCGACCGACCCGATCGACCGACTTCTAGTTCGGTCGACCGGTCCGGTCGACTGGCAGAAGCCAGAACAGGTCATTTTTGGGATTTAAAGGTTGGTCATTTTGGCTCAAATAAAATCCCATAAAATCATAAAAAATCTACAAAAATAGTTTTAACATTATACTTTGATAATAAAACATGCTTGCACAAAATCAAGACATGTTACAAACTATTTGAACTATTTTTATAACTTGGAAATTTTGGCTAAAAACGAAAACTGTATTTTTCCAAAATTGGTTTTTTCCAAAACTTCTCCAAATACAAAAACAAGATATTTAAACAACTTTTAAAGCATAGAGTGTATGGATATGATCCACTACACATACATGGTGAAATATCTATGTTTTTGACATTAAGCACTAAATATGGTTTTGGTTAAAACATATAAACTTTGAATTCCAAAAATCAAACCGGTATTTTTCTAAAAGAAAACTCTTTTGTATTTTTTCAAAATAAGAATTCTTTTATGAAAACATAACTAAATCAAGAGTGTGTGTGTGTATAATATATACTTGAGCAATCCACCAACTATTCTATCCTTTACATTTTATCTAAAACAAAATCTTATAAAATAAACCTAAACACAAGTCTTGATCATGAAGGTCTTCACTTGAAGTCTTCTCATCTTCTTGACTTGGTCCAAACTCGATCCATAGAGCTAGACTCCTCTTGAGTACTTGATGTGGTCTTGATGCACAAGCTCTTGAATCAAACCGTGCTAGCTCCAAAACTTGACTTTAAATCCTTTATTGAAGCTACACCCCTACTAAGATCTTGATCACAAATCTGAAACTAAATAAACACAAGATCATTAGTACTATAACTACATGAGTTGATCATCATCAAAACTAGAGTGATAGGCCTTTGGGCCAACAATCTCCCCCTTTTTGAGATGACAAAACTCATGGAGTTATATATGCATGGATTAAAGTAAAGCTTCAAAGAAGCTCCCCCTTAACTCATGCATCACAATAAACAATAAATATGGCAATGAAGCACATAAACATGTATGCAAATATAAGGAGATAAACATGCATAAACAAGCATAAAACACATCAAATTCTTTTTCTCCTATTTGCAATACAAAATATATATGCATAAACATAAATCCTTCTCCCCCTTTATGAATAAAGTAAGAAAAACATGCATATATACTAAAATACTTCTCCAATACTTCTCTCCCTTTTTGTCAATCATCAACAAAGGGTTAAAGTAAAAATAAAATGTTCTCCCCCTTTTTGTCAAAAGCAAAAATATCATCTGAAAGGGGTGACATTAAACAAATCAATAAAGGATATATGCGATATACATTCATGAAGAGGAAGACGCTAAGTTAACTTCCCTACGCATATACATTACATGAAGGAGGGATAACAAGCCCTAATTCACATAACGCATAATATGCAATGTATAAGAGGAGATGTGAAGCTCCCCCTACACACGTGTACCGCATAAAGAAGAGTTGTCAAGCTCCTCAATATAAGATACACTCAATATGAATCTATATGTAGAAGAGATGTTAAACTCTCCTTGCATATAGGAAATACAAATCAAAACATTTTTAATTATCAAAATTTTATATTAAAACAAAATTTTGAATTATCCTCAATAAAACAAATTTTGAGATATCTTGTAATCAAATTTTAAGATATCATATAAACAAACATTTTTAAAGGTACCAGTTGTAAATCAATCAAATTTTAAGATACCAATTGTAAATAACAATGTAAATCAATTTTTAATCAAGCACAAATAAAACATACCAATTGTAAATAAATATTACAAATTTTGAATTTTAATCAAAATAGAATCATATTGATACCAATTGAAAATTATTGTAAATTATTTTGATACCAATTGCAATCAATTGATACCAATTGAAGATTATTGCACAAATAAATCATATATATGTATGAAAATAAAAATACCAATAAGAATTGATATTATGGAAATTATGAAGCATACATATATAGAAAACAAAATATGAGTATATACAAAAAAATATCAATTGAGATCAAGTATATAACTCATAACCTACCACCCTTTTATGCTCAAGATAAAAGATTTTTCAATTAAGCTTACAAGGCATACTCGCCCATCCATCCTCCCATGATGGGATAGGTAGGGGTTTTCAAAATAGGTTTTGAAAATATTTTTATTGAAAAACACTACCAAATGAAGAATAATAACTAGTTAAAGATAATTTTTGAAAAACTAGTTAAAGATCCTTCAAAACATGAAACCAAATCATATGTTTTTCATGAATCATACCAAATACACAAGAGTTGACACTCAAAATCGATAAAGCTCAAAAAGAATCATGAAACAAAGTCATGAATAAATAAATAAAGTGTGAGTGTACAAGAATCATCTGTTTAACATTTTCCATGAAAATAATCAATAAAGCTCAAAACATAAATATCATTTTATCAAACAAATCATGAAAATTCATTTTTCATTTTAAATCAAACTTCTAGGTATATGTATGATTTATCCAAAACTAACAATATGCATACATATCCCAAACATAAAAAGAGTCCATAATGTAAATTGCATGAAGGCAAATGACTCATGGGGTATAAATGTATATTTATTAGATTTGAATACAAAATACATATACATGAAGCAAAACATGAAAATAGGCAAAACAAGTGTAAATGAGAGAATCATCAAAACTAGGCTATACATGTGCATATAGTGAGTACAAATGAACAATAAAGTACAAACATATATGAATCAATTTGTTGCTCACTACTTGTACAAGTATACATCCAAGTTTTGATAAAAACTACATTTAAACTAGTATTTATCACATGAAGCACAAAAACATGAACGTGCTAAAAATATCATCTATGAATAAGCATGTAAATAAAGTAGGAGTTTTTAGAGATAGTTACCAAACCAAAGAACTATGCTCTAATTCTCCAAAACATGGTGGTTATCCCACCAAACCTCCTTGATAGCGGTGCATCAAAAGTATGTCCATCAAGTCCAAGTACAACCACCACCAAGGCACCATCCCTCTCACGTTTTGTGAGAGCCCTCACCTACATCAAAAATATAATGTGGGAATTTTGGTACCCATTTTCTTTTGGGTCCTTGGGGGTTAGCTTTGTAAGGAACCCAAACATTTTTATTAGCAAAATTTACGTGATGTATCTTATCAAAACAAAATTTGCTAAATGGCCCTTGCGGCCACAATGTGTACATTTGTACACTCTAGCATGCATATGTGTGTGTGTGTGTGTGTGTGTGTGTGATCATGACGTGCAAATAGTGAATATGCATGAGGATGATGTGCATGAATATGTGGAGTTTGTTTCTTTGAAAACAAGGACTCAAATCTAGTATGATTAAAAGCACATTTGCTCAATGTTGAGCTCAAACAATTTATTTTATTTTTCAAAAATTTCATCTCATTAGTGGTGGCATGTAAAGCATGATGAGAAATAGAATCATTTTTCTTATTCTTTTTAGAAACATTTTCTTTTTCTTTTTCAACCATTTTTCTTTTTAAAGAAGTGTTTTCATTTAAAGCAACTTCTTTTTGTTTTTCCACCAAAATAACTTTATTTTTCAAAGTAGTGTTTCCTTCACACAAATCATTCAATTTAGACAATAAGGAAATATTCTCATTTTTCAAATTTTCATTTTCTTTTTCAAACATGCAACTTTATGTTTAAAAGACTCATTTTCTTTTAAAACATTTTCAAAATTTTCTTGCAAAGAATCTTTTTCATTTAACATGGCATCAAATTTGTTTTTCATTTTCTTATTATCTTTCTTAAGCATGTCATATTTTTCAAGTAATTGTTGACAAAAAGATGTGAGCTCATCATATGATATATCATCTTCTTCTACCTCGATTCGGTAGTTACCTCAAGGGGGTTATCCCCTTGGATTATGTAGCACACGTTGGAAGTGTCACTTCCAACATCCGAGTCGCTCCCCGCATAGTATTGTTCTTTTTCGCCAAGGGAGATCAACGAGTTCCAAACTACAAAAGCCAAGTCAATGTTAGCAACACTACATAAATAATCATTGTTTAGGGTACTCTTCAAAGCATGAATGGCTTTTGAGTTAGCCTCAATATACTTGCTATTATTAACATATGAATCATTAATGGTAGCAAGATAAACATGAATGCCTAGGCCTTTGAGGTACAAAGACATCTTAACCTTCCAAGTTTGGATGTTAAGAATGTCAAAGGTGGGAGGTGACATGAAATCCATAGTGTGTGTACAAATATTGTGATTAGCCTAAAAAATGAGGATCTTTAACTCTAAGTTGTAAGACCCAAATCAAGAGCACTTGGCTCTGATACCAATTGAAAATCACCTAGAGGGGGGTGAATAGGTGATGGCTAATCTAATGGTCACTAAATGCGGAATTAAAAACTATTTAATGCAAATTAAAACTTATTACACTAAACACCACGTATAACACAAGAGTGTAGCCGGATTCCCCGTAAAGGGCTCTGGACTAACTCCTCAAGATTTCTCTAAATAAGAGTTGAGGTGCCGCGTTGGCTCTCTTGGTTGAATACAAGTGTTAGCAAACAAACCCCAAGCATATAACAATTAAGCACACAATATATCAAGCATATAAAGATAAAGACAATATTAGCATGCAAGATATAAAGACAAGAGTAAGAGATAGAGAGTGAGCAATCGCAAACACGGGAGATTTGTTTCGAGGTTCGAGCACACTTGCTCTACGTCCCCGCCTTCACACTTGAAGGATTTCTACTATAAATCGATCCCACCGGATTACTCGGTGCCGCAACACCTACAAGGCGAGTTCACACTTGAACTCCTTGGACTCTCTAGTCTCGTACACACTGCAAGCCCACAAGCTCGCCGAGGCCGCACCTCAAACACCGAGTTCTCACTAGAACCCGAAACACCGCAACACAACCATCCGCCTCCTCAAAGTAAAGAAAGAAGTCTTTGGTGATCACAACACTTTGATCACCTAAAAACAATCTCACAATAACACTCCTATAGAATGAATATGTCAATGAGTTGCTCAAGTGTTTGTGAGAAAACAAGGATTGAAATGGTGGAGGAAAAACTCAAGAAAATCACTTTTAAAACACTCTTGATAAACTCCCCTTTTGATTGGAAATATTTGGCTCTAAAACTTGTGGATATAACCACTGAAATGAGTGGGAAAAACTAGCCCAAAACTCTTCTTTTTATCTTGTAGAATACAGCCCCCAAATGCCCCAATTTATAGAGCTAGAAAAACTAGTCGTTGGAGCCAGGTTGGCATGTCGGTCGACCGCCCGGTCGACCGGCCAACGGTCAGATTTCTGACCGTTGTTGTAGGATGTCTAAAAATCACTAAAAGACAAGCCATTAAAAAGCAGAATTCCAAGTTCTAGACGCAAAGCTAATTTTGGCCGTCTCTCATCAGCACCAAGGCGCGAGGGTCGAAACCCGCGTCTCATTAGCACCAAGGCGCGAGGCTCGACAGTCGCGTCTCAGCAGCACCAAGGCGCGAGGCTCGAAACCCGCGTCTCAGTCGCACCAAGGCGCATGGGTCGAAACCCGCGTCTCAGCAACTCCAAGGCGCGAGGCTCGACACCCGTGTCTCAGTTGTAACCGTCCCGGTTTCGGGGCCAATCACGGCCCACATAACGGGGAAAGTTATCCCCCATTATGGAGTATTTTTAGGAGGCACGTACGCCCCTGAAACCCCTACAAATAGCCCCGTCGCTATGAAGAAGGGGTCGGATGATTTTTGGGAGAAAGAGCTCTGAGAGAAAAGAGAGAGAGTTCAACCCTTCAGAGAACTTGCTGTGGTCAAGTTAACCTTTGCCGACAATCTCTTTGAGAGTTTTGGTCGACAGAGCTGTGTTACTCCGTCAACCACCCGAAGAGAAGAGCCCCGAAAGATCTCAACGTTCACCCGGTCAACAGAGAACAAGATTCACTCTCCATCGCCACTTGAAGAACCCAGCCTTAAACAAAGGGAGGATTCAAGACTCAACATCCTCCCTCCCTTGTAATCGGAAGACTGATCTGTTGTAATCTTCTATCCAATCAAAAGAATTTTGCAATCGAATCCTCCTTTTCCGACGCATACAAGAGATGGCGACTCCGCTGGGGACTACATTTGTTACTGATGAGCAAATCGTGGCGCAAGGTGACGTCCTCTATAAGGGGAAGATAGTCGAATCGCTTGTCGTCGAGTTCGACCAGGCAAAGTATGAAGAGTTTCTCTCCTCCGGCTCCAAGAGCCCAAAGACCCGCGTCTGCCGCAGGGTCTCTACGGGGACTTACCTTGAAACCCGCTCTGAGACCCGCGTGGCCTCAGGCGCAGCCACTGTAAAGGGTGTCGCGGCCAACTGCGCCATACGAGATACACGCGCCAACGTCTCTCAGGAGACCCGCGTGATCAAACCCTCTGGTGTCCAGCTAGTTCACCCTCTTCCTCAGCACCAGGTCGTCGTTGGTCTCTCTCCACCTCCACGACGCAACCGAAACGCTGAATGCCGATAGAGGAGGCGTGCGCGTCAGCTGCAAGTTGGAACTTCTGATCGTCCAACTGAGGCAGGACACAAGGTTTAAACTGGCGTCTTGGCTGCGCCGCATCCAGCACGCGAAGTTCGCGTTTGGTGGTCCAAACGCGAGACTCCCCAAATTAGTTCCTCTGAAGCCCTACTCACCAGACGCCAAGGCAAAGCTTGCGCGCCTCGTCAAGTACAAGAGGTACGCACCCTTGGGCGCAGGGCCCAGCAGCCAACTCTCTCTCAAGCGTCCCTGCCCCGACGCACCAAGCAGCAACACGACAGCTGCGTCTCTTCTCAGCAGAGACGCCAGACACGTGTCCTAAAGCTGCGACGCGAGAACCGCGTCTCTGAACCCCGCGTCCTAGCTGTACAGAGCAAGGATGCCTCCTACCTTGACATTATGAGGCTAATCTCTTTGACCCTCCTCCCACGGATCTGAGAGATTATTTGACAAAGAAAAGAAGTGCTAATCAAATCACTTCATCATGCTGCTTCCAACGGCTCCTCTCTATGCTCTCTGAGTGTCGTTACAATTCAGGTGCAAACCAGCAGTCTCTAGTTAGACAGCTGACCCTGATTCCCCCATCAGCCAAAAGAAGACGCTCTCACAGGCGGAGGATCTTCTCTGACACTGAGTATCCAGAGCTCACTGCAAATATGACAAGCAGGAGCAAGGGAAAACAGCCTGTAGTCAGCTCCGACGAGTCCGACTCTGAACCGGAAGGAGTGTACCGACACACTCGCACCCGGACCGGGGCCATTCCCCCGATCAACTACAATGCCCTAGCCCGGGGCATTGAGATTAATGACTCGCACTCTGCCATTGCAGAGTCGCAGGCTTCAAACTCTTCTATAGAGAAAGAGGCCTTCACATATATGACGAGCACTCCTGAGGAGACCGCTAAGCGCTTGGAACTGCAAGCCCACGTCCAGAAGGAACAACTCGAGATGATTCGTGCTCAGCAAGAATCTATCGACTCCCTCAAGCAGATGCTCGCACAGTTGCTCGAAGACAAGAGGAAGTCAACAACAGAGCCTCCTCTAAGACGTCTAAAGGCAAGCGAAAAGAGGGAGAAAGCTCATCTTCCAAACACTCCAAGAAGAAAGAGCAACCCACCTCTGGTTCGTCTAAATCCTCGTCGCAGGAAAAGAACGATCAAGACCAGGGAAAGGTTCATTCTAAAAGAATGAATCAGTTGGAGCAACGCCTTGAAGCCCTTACCAACCGGAAAGGCCTCCAAGAAGTAGGAGTGGTCCGACCATATCCAGCCGAGTGGGACCTGGTTCCGTACCCACCCAAGTTCAAGGCTCCAACCCTTCAAGCATTTGATGGGAAGGTTCACCAAACCAGCATATCTACTACTTTAAATCCCAAACAGGGAATGTGGTAGATAACGATGCCATCCTGGCGCGTTTATTCGTCGGCACCCTAAAAGGGCTGGCCTTTGAATGGTTCATGAAGCTCCCAGAAGGTTCCATCAAGAACTGGAGTGATTTGGAGAAGCTTTTCTTAATGCGCTTCTTCGAAGATGACTCGGAAGTCACAATGCCCACCCTTTTGGCTACTAAACAGCGAAAGGGAGAGTCCGTCAAATCTTTCGTGGAAAGATTTCGGAACGTGGCACTCTGATGTCCAAGCGGTATGACCCAGGTTACCCTGGTGGAAACATGCCGCCACAATATTCAAACCTTGCTCCTTGCTCAAATAGGAGTTGCTGAAAGCCACACCTGGAAGCAATTAGTCCAACAAGGTGAACAGGCTGAGGAGATTGTCGCCCGCGTCAGAGTGGAAGAAGGCAAACCCAGACCTGAGAGGTCATCAAGACGCGCGCCAGACACATCCATCCAAACAAGAAGGAAGGATAACTTGGCAGCAGAGACCAAATCCCCTGTTAAACCTCAACCGGTCAAGGAAGTGGCTCTTCAAGCCAACGACGGGTCAACAAGCAGTATTCCTTCAAGGATGAACATGTCGACTCGCTCTTCAAATTACTCAACAAGAGCAATCAACTGAAGCTTCCAAAAGTTAGGCGCCCCGAGGAAATCGGTAAAACTGATAATCCTAACTACTGCATGTATCACAGGATGTTGGGACACCCCACCAAGAGCTGTTATGTCTTCAAGGACATCCTTCAGGCCCTGATTGACGCGGAGGTATTAAAACTCCGCCCAGAGCAGAAGAAGGTGGCGGCCAATATGACGTCATTCCTCCAGTTTGGAAGGCAACCTCCAACACCCTCTGAGTAGTCCCTATCCCAAGAGGAGAGCTGAGAATGGTCAACACAGACCCTCACCAGCAGCAAGAAAAGGGCCTGGTACCTGTTCCCACACCTCAAGGAGAAGTCATGTGGGTTCATCCCGACCTTATTGATGGCCAGCAATGGACTACTGTGACCAACAGGAAGTTCAAAGGCAAAGCAAAGGTCACATCCTGTAACGTGGTATGCGCCTCTTCGCGGGAAGCAGAGACTGATGTTCCCTCGCTGACCGATTCGGAAGAGGAAACAATAGTTCTGGCCACAGAACCCAGTCAACTGGTGGCAGAAACCCGTTCGGGGCAACCATATTTGAAAAAGTATGGCGAAGTGGCGGTAACTCCTCCAAGACCCACTGCAGAGCCAGCCAAGCCCTCCACGAAGCAACCCGGGGAGAAACAGAAAGAACTTCAGTTTTCTCGAGTTCTTTCAAAAGACATAGCGGAAGGATCCACAGCACCTTACCGCTTTGATGTCCTGGCTCAATTAGCCAACATCCCGACGCGGATTACGCTTTATGAGCTTCTCAGATTATCAAAGTCGACTAGAGAAGCTCTACAAGAAGCTCTGGCTAATGCTGAGGTCTTCATGACCCAACTACCAAAGGAGGAAGATGTAGAGGATTGCCTCCACGCCTCCCAAAATATTCCCTGCATCACCTTCATGGCAGATGATATGCAAGTCAAAGGGAAGCATGATCGACCCCTTTACTTCGCAGGATATATTGGATCATCTGAGGTGAACCGCATTCAGGTAGATCCCGGGTCTGCATTGAGCATTATGCCTCGCAGGGTCATGCAACATCTCGGGATTCCTACTCACCGTTTGAGCCCTACCCAGACGACCATTTATGGGTTCAATGCCATAGTACCCGTCCAATGGGGAAGGTCAAGCTCAAATGCCAGATCGGAGATCTGAAGTCGGAAGTGACATGCTACGTCATCGACGCTGACACTTCCTATAATCTACTGCTGGGAAGACCCTGGATTCATCGCAATTCTATCGTTCCCTCTACCCTCCACCAAGTCATAAAATACCTTGACGGGAGTGGAAAGGTGCGAACGTTGATTGCCGAAAGGCATCCGTTCAAGGGAGTCGAGAATTATTTCACAGATTCCCTCCTGTACCAAGACTCTGTGGAAGCAGATGAAATCCCGCAACCAGAGGAACCAGACTCTGGCAATGAAGCTGACACCGAGCTGGAGGAAGATGAGTGTGTGTGGGAGCTAGATCCACCTGTAACGGGCATTAATAGGCCCGATGTTGATAATACCTCCGCCGATGATGCAGGCGGATGGTATATTAATGAAGATTTAGATCTGGCGTATTTTTCTGTGTTTACTTCTGATTCAATGCCGTCAGACACTAGTACCGACGTGGATGACGATCTCTGGTCGGCAATGGATGCTTTGGTATCATTGCATGTACCGGTGAAATCGTCCTTCGGAACGTGTCAAAATGTCGGCGATGCGCAACAATCAATATTCATGGTTCCAGCGAGAAGGAAAGGCCAAAGACCAATTCTTTTCGGACGAATTGAATCCGAACCAATGATTCATGAAGAATCAGAAGGCGAGCAGGAATCCCCTCAGTTCGGTCATTATGAGCCAAAGGCACTCAGAATGATGAAAAATATGGGGTATGACCTAACAAGCAGACTCGGGTTGAACTTCGGCAAAGGAAGGAGAACGCTACTTCGATCCTTTGTGCCGAAAGGGAAAGCACCTGATTATTATCATCAGACTCGCAGGGGGTTGGGCTATGTGTCAACTCTGATCCCATCAGCCTCTGACTCTGAAGAGACATTGGGCCATGATTACTCATCGGGTACGTCCTCGTGGGAGTCAGATGCTAGTGTCGGCAACATCTTCAGAGAACTTTCAGTGAACATGGTTTCAACAAGCCACCTGAAAGACGGAGATGAAGAAATGATCCAATCTGATACAGATCCTTAGATCAAACATTTAAATACTCTTTGGGATGCCCGCTTTGAACAGCGAGAGCCACCTACAGAGGACAAGGTTGTTTAGATCAATCTGGGGGATGAGGCTAATCCTAAGCCCATCTTCATAAGTGACGGCCTGTCACCTTCGGAGAAAAAGGATCTTATATCTCTTGTATAAGAGTATATAGACGTCTTCGCCTGGATTTATGAAGACATGCCCGGACTTGATCCCCAAGTGGCTATGCACCGCCTCAACATCAATTCAGACGTAAATCCTGTCAAACAACAACAGCGACGATTCCGCCCAGAGATAATGGAGGCGATTCAATCAGAAGTCAGAAAGCTTATAAATTCTTATTTCATCAGGGAAGAACAACATCCCGACTGGGTAGCCAACATCGTCCCCGTTGCCAAGAAGAACGGAAAGATCCGAATCTGCATCGATTTTCGTGATCTGAATGAGGCCTGTCCGAAGGACGAATTCCTACTGCCAATCACAGATGTCATGATTGACAATACATGTGGATTCGAACGAATGTCCTTCATGGACGGATTCTCAGGATATAATCAAATCAAAATGTATCCTGATGACGAAAAGCATACCTCCTTCAGAACACCACTAGGGGTCTACTGCTACACCATCATGCCCTTCGGACTGAAGAATGCAGGGGCAACATATCAAAGGGCCATGAATGCCATTTTCCATCAGCAAATGCGCAAAACAGTGGAATGCTATGTTGATGACATTGCGGTAAAAAGCCGCGCTAAAGGTGATCATATCACTGATCTAAAGGTTGTCTTTGGTATCATGCGGGCTCATCAATTGAAGATGAACCCTACCAAATCCTTTCTGGGGTTGGCCAGCGGCAAGTTCTTAGGGTTTATAGTGACTTCCACAAGAATTCATTTAGATCCGAAAAAGATTCGCGCTATCCAGGAGATGTAACCTCCGAAGAATCTCAAGGAACTCAGGGGATTACAAGGACGATTGGCGTACATCCGCAGATTTATCTCAAATCTCTCCAGAAGATGCCAACCCTTTGCTAAACTAATGAAGAAGGGTGTTTCGTTCATTTGGGACGGCGCTTGCCAACAAGCATTTGAGAAAATCAAGCAATACCTCACACAACCACCAGTCCTTGCAGCTCCGATATCCGGAAAACCTTTCCTGGTATACGTTCGAGCAATGGATCATTCTTTGGGAGCTCTACTAGCTCAGAATGATGATCAAGGACGAGAGCAAGCGATCTACTATCTGAGTAGAACAATGATCGGAGCCGAACATCGGTACAACCCGATCGAGAAGGAATGTTTGGCACTGGTGTTTGCCATTCAGAAAATGCGACACTATCTGGCAGGCCAAACCATAAATGTCATATCCAAAGTCAACCCCTTGAGGTTACTCATGACAAAGCCTTCATCGCTAAATGGCCGGCTGGCAAAGTGGGCCACATTGTTATCTCAATATGAGATGCACTTTTTACCACAGAAAGCCATTAAAGGACAAGCGGTGGCGGATTTCCTGGCTGAGCATCCAGATCCGAGGGCAACCAAACTTTACGACGATCTCCCAGATGAGGTCGCTGAAGCCTGCCAGACCCAGACATCCTTGAAAGGCAGGTATGGCAACTTTTCTTTGATGGTGCATCAAGAACAAGCCCAAAAGGACACATAATGGTAGGAGTAGGAGTAGTACTCGTCTCCCCACAGAACTATGTGATTCCTCGAGCTGTCTCATTAACTGAGCCGTGTTCTAACAATGTGGCGGAGTACAATGCTCTTTTGATTGGGATGCAACTCGCCGATGAGATTGGCGTTAAAAATCTCGAGGCATATGGTGACTCCAAACTCATCGTTAGCCAGGTTCGCGGGGAGTACGAAGTCAGACATGAAGACCTAGTACCCTATTACAACGCAACCGTCCACATGGCTGGGAAGTTTACAAACTTCTACATCGACCATGTACCGCGCAGGCAAAATGCGCATGCAGATGCACTGGCATCCCTCGCTGCCTCTTTAGCTCTTCCAGCTGGAGCAGTAGAGAAGGTATTCGTCTACAGCCATGACCTGTGTTGTTCGAGAATTGCCCCTGAGGACTACCAGGAACCAACATGAGATTCTCAAACAAAGAAGCGCTAGAATCGTCGGCCGGCCTAAAGCCCAGAGACTGGCGATTCCCTTACATCGATTATGTCCTGTATGGCATCTTGCCTGAGGACACCAAGGAAGCGGCTGCCATTCGAAGGAAAGCCCCTAAATTCTACTATAATGCGATTACACGAACACTGTATCGTCGATCGCATGACGGGATCTTGCTTCGCTGCCTTTCACAAAAGAGGCACAAGAGGTATTGAAAGAAGCCATGACGGCATGTGTGGAGCCATCAACCTGGCCCAAAACTTGCATACCGACTCCAAAGGTTGGGATATTATTGGCCCAAGATTATCGCTGACGCCATCACCTATGCCAAAAGATGTCACGCCTACCAAGTACATGGCGATTTCATCCATCAAGCACCAGGCTACCTTCACTCCACGGCTTCTACTTGGCCATTTGAAATGTGGGGGATGGATGTGGTTGGCCCTATCAGCCCTCCATCATCAAAAGGACATCGGTTTATTTTGGCAATAACCGATTACTTCTCCAAATGGGCTGAGGTCGTTCCTTTGAGGGAGGTGAAGTCATCTGATGTGATCAAATTCATAAAATATCACGTCATTTACCGTTTGGGGTACCTCGGCGAATTGTCCACGACAACGGACCCCAGTTCATCAGCCAGGCTTTCCAGAAATTCTGCGCTAAGTTCAGAATCCAGAGTGTGTCCTCAACGGCATACTACCCCGCCGCTAATGGTCTCGCAGAAGCTTTCAACAAGACCATCGGCAAACTTCTCAAGAAATTCATCTCGAAAAGTCAACGTGACTGGACGATAAGCTAGGTGAATGCTTATGGGCTTATCGCACAACTGTCTGAACCCCAACCAAAGCTACACCATTTTCTTTGGTATACGGGTGTGAAGTCGTGCTTCCACTGGAAATCCAAATTCCATCTCTACGCGTCGCCCTGACAGCAAAGATGACGAATGAGGAGAAGCATCGACAGCGGCTCCAAGAATTGGAAGCCTTAGATGACAAACGTCGGCAGGCCCAACAACGAGCTTTACCAAGCTCGAATTACCAGAGCCTTCAACAAGAAAGTTAAAGTGCGAACTTTCAAGAAAGGCGAGCTTGTCTTAGCCGTCAGAAGACCCATGGTGATGACGCACAAGACAAAAGGAAAATTCTAACCCAAATGGGAAGGACCATTTGTAGTAGAGTCAGTCTACTCAAATGGATCGTATCGCCTCATAACTTCAAATGGCGATACACTCATGATACCGATCAATGGCAGATTCTTGAAGAGGTACTATCCTTAATAGTACTCCTCTACCGATCAAGTTAAAAGTATACCTCTGATCAAGACAAGAAAGAGCTTCTTCATTAACATCCGACGCCTCCGACGGCTAAGGATAGAGGAAAATGTTGGCTTTTAAGCCCAACATAAGTCTTTGACAACTCATCATGCTGAGGGGAATAGCATGGCTAGCCCAACTCAAATGGTAGTTGGTAAAGGCATATCAAACCCGTTGACAGCTGAGGATTTGCTAAAAATCCTAAGGGACATGTTCCCGTTTGATCCGGCGCCTCCAACGGCTAAGGATAAAGGAAAATGTTGGCTTCTAAGCCCAACATAAGCCCTCGACAACTCATCATGCTGAGGGGAATAGCATGGCTAGCCCAACTCAAACGGTAGTTGGTAAAGGCACCTCAAATCCGTTGATAGCTGAGGGTTTGCTAAAAATCCTAAGTGGACTTGACTCCACTCTCCCCTCCAAAATCCCTAACCAATTCTCATCCACAGAATGGTAGGTCCACGAAATACAATCATTGCCAAGTTAATACTATACCTCTGGCACTTTAAACTCCACTTGCCAATTCTCATCAATAGAATGGCAAGTCTTCAAAATTGCTCATATCGCAAATCCAAATTTGTCAAGTTAACACTATACCTCTGACATTTTTTTAAACTCCACTTGCCAATTCTCATCAATAGAATGACAGGTCCTCAAATTGCTCATATCGCAAATCAATTTCTATCAAGTTAATACCACACCTCTGACAAATTACTGTTAAGTTAACATTATACTTCTAAACAGTACATCGAGTTTCTGTCAAGTTAACATCACACCTCTGACAGTCATCTTTTCTTCAGTCTTCCATATCGAAGCTGAAATGAACAATGCTAAGTTTAACACTACACCTCTAGCATCCAGGTCATTGCTAAGTTCAACAATACACTTAAGGCCATGGCTTTCCCTCGGACTTCCTTGTCAAAGTCGAGATGACCAATGCCAAGTTTAATATTACACCTCTAGCATTACCCCCATTGTCAAGTTAAACATTACACCTATGACAGTGACACTTTTAGTTTTCTCAAATAAAACTGAAAAGCTTTTGAGTCAAGTTAATATCACACCTCTGACTCACATCCTTGTCAAGTTAACATTACACTTCTGACAAGACTACATTCAACCCGTTAAGTTAATATCACACCTCTAACGGTAAAGACTTTTCTAGACTCCCCGCGAGCCTAGTCTCACTTGTTATTCTCCTCAACAGAACAACAAGTCTACCCAAAAACATTGTTAGGTTAACATTACTCCATTAACAGTGTTTTCATCAACTCTCCAGTTGAGCTTAAACCTTTGATAAAAGCTCACCTTCCCTGGGGTACCAATTCAACCTGTTACTTTCTTTTATAAAGTGGCAGGCCCACAAAATTATCTTATTTCTGTCAAGTTAATATCACACCTCTGACAGCATTGCTGAGTTCCTGAAATAGGATCTCTCTTTACAAAATTTGACTCGTTAAGATTATTATCATAATTTTGACAGATCAAAGGTTCTTTACTTCTATTCGTCTGACTTTCAATACAAAAAGAGAGTCCAAGACAATAGAAGAAGATAAAAAGAAATGTGTCGCTTTTATTTATATCCAACATATGAAAGTGATACAAAACGCTCTCTTATACAATGAGATTGAGTGTTACAGTTAAGGAGTACACAAAGAAGTCCCTCTCTCTCTCAGAGGTTGCACTCACTCATCAAAGCTGCATACAATTCCAAGTACAGGATGTTTGGAAGGGCACCAAAATAGGATCGGACATTGTGGCAACGATCAGAAGCTGGTTGTACCACGATGCATGATGTAAACATTGAAGAAGTCCCTGGTTGATCGAGAACAATGGTGTTTCTTGAGGTCGAAAGGCAGCAGAGTCTTCTGATTCCACCTGACCATCCGAAGTGGGGGTATGATCCTTCGTTGATGAACATCTCTTCCACCAGAAGGTCATTCAGTAGGCATGGAGTTTCCCTCGATGTCACTTCTAGGGTAAGAGAGGAGGTTTTGAGACCTCACAGGGATGCTACCCACCACTATATCCACCGCTACCCCCGCCGCCATCCTCACTCTGATCATGCCATACCAAGAAGCATGACTGGTGCATTGAATCCAAAGAGATCTTGGCGAGGGTCCGGTCCCCATCTCCTGAAGGCATGAGTCATGACTTCTTCTCCTGTGGTCGACCATCGACCAAGTTCGCTGGCCGATATATTCTCCCAAGGGCCCAGCGAACATGAAAAAGGATGATCAAGCCTACCTGCATGAAGCAAACAAAATTAGAAAATCCGAAGCTTAGTGTACTTCGACAGAAAACACTAAGTGACAGATGCAGCTATTGCTGAGGACTTCAGGCGCAGGAATGGCCCATGTAGAGAGCCAAACTTCTGTGGAGGCAGAAACAGACGCGAATCAAAGCTGTAATATACACGGAATTTGAACGCGATCTAGTTCCACACCCATGTCTAAAATGCAAGACGCAAAGAGAATCAGACGCGAAAATTGCCGTCTCCCTGTTGGATGAACAGGAGTTGCAAGATTCAGGCCTGAGACCTCCTGTCTGGGTTGAGATTCTCCTAAGTTGACAGCCTCAAGACGCGAGCTCCATATGCAAAGCCTGCGGCCAAGTGTCTAAGTCTACTATACTCGCATCTAGAGAAGTTTAAGTCAATAGCGCAACTTCCAAAAGAGGAAGGCACCAACTGACTTCAGGAGAAAATCCAGATGATGAATCTCTTTAAGAGAGATCAAAATTCAAACTTAGTCAGACTAAAAATATCATGGCAAGTCGGGACGGCGTACCCGCAGAGGCCTCTATTAAGAGTTGAACTCTCTGCATCGAAGCGCGGGCATAAAAGGTGCTCAAGGAGACGCTTTCTGTTATTGAAATCACTTGACAGTGGTAATCTTCTGAAGAGACCAAACAGAGGCATGAAAGCTCTGGGTCATCTTCATCCATGGAGGCAAGCCCTGATAAAGTCCTTGAAGGGAGAAGATGGAGCCTCTCAGAGCACTCGCTGCTAAAAGAGAATAGTCCAAGTATGGGACTACTAAAGGAAGGGGGTAAGCCCTATTTATAGGCGAGCCATAATGCCCATAATTAATGGCTCACTAATCAGAACCGTCGGCCTTAATGACCGCACGAGTGTCAAAGTCCAATGGAAGGCTGACGCGTGGAGCGTCGCTTCGGGAAGTGTCGAAGATACAGATCTCCAACCGCCAGCGCCGGTTTGGCATTAAAAGGCATTAACGCCCAGGCCCAATGAAGAGCCAACGCGTGGATGGTCGCTCCGGGAAACATCGAATGGTGCGAGTCCCCAATCATCAACAACGATTGGACGTTTAAAGATCCCATAAAACCTTTATGACAGGCTGCATGTAACGCCTGGGAAGTTGCACCAAACGCAGGCCCGAGAGCTGCGTCCAGGAACTGGCGTCCCCTTTGCGAATCCGAAAATGGCGTCCCTTTTCATTCCAGCCAAGAGAACCGCAGCCGCGTCTCTCAGAGTGATTCAAAGCTGCATCCCTTCACAGCAAAAGGGACCCCTTCTGGGGGTCGTGCTTGGAAATCACATAAAAGTGGAAAGCTACGTCCTGAGATTTGTGTCCTCAACGGAGAAGGCCTATGGCATTCACAAGTATCTTGAAGCTGTGTCTACATGGCGAAATGATAATGGTGTTTCCTATCATAAACTCAATATAATTTGAGTTTGCACCAGGTCAAGGGCCCACTGCCGCGTCTTCACGACATCCTGAATTCTGCACTTGGGTAGAGTTAAGGGCTGCGGCTAGGGAGCCGCACCCGAAACTGCGTCCTTCACGCCAACTGGAACCGCGTCCCAATGGACAGGTCAGAGTCGCGTTTCTCAGGACCGCGTCTCCCTATAAATCAGAGCCGCGTTCCTCCCAAAAAACTTAGTTCTACCTAAGTTCATTATTCACAGCCAATCAAGGATCACAGCCAAAGACTGCTGCTAAGAAATTGGATTCATCTACATTGGGACAATAAAGATGGAGCAAAATTTCAAGAGACTTTTATTATTTGAGCCAAAATGATAAAAGTAAATACAAACACTCTTGGTGAATAGAGTGTCCTTTTCTTTACAAAAGGAAAAGAAGGAAGCTAAAAATCCTGGTTTGCCAAAGAATGGATTTGTTCTCTGAGGCGATGCATCTCATGTTGACGCGCCTTCTCAGCTTCCATGAGAGCCTGAACCCGCAGCTCCTCCTCAGATAAGAACTTCCTTGCAGCCAGCTGCGCTCGAAGAGCTTCCAATCTGGAGGAGTGAGCAGAGAGGTTTTCTTCAACTTGCGTCTTGGCAGCTTCCAGCCCTTCCAGCTTCTTTCTGACCGTAGCAAGCTTATGCTCGTTGATTGCAATCAAGGCCTCCGCCTTGGCTATGGTGGCCCGAGCACTGGTAATAACCTGCTCTGTGCTCTGCATGACGAGTTCAGATTCCCTTGAATCGCCAATCAGTTTTTGATGGTCCGCCTGGAAATGGTGGGAGATGGCAAGTCTCTTCGGCCATTTGTTCCTCCATCTCCTTCCGCTCCTGTTCTTGAGCAGCAAGAAGCCTAGTCAGGGTTGCCCGGGCCTCGTGAACTGAGCCTGCGTCTTCCAACGACTTGAGCTCTTTCAGATCACTCCCCAACTGCTCCACCAATAGCAGACACGCCCTAGCCTGTGAAGGACCTCCAGTATGGCCAATGTTCTCAATCAAATTCTCAAGAAGCATTCAGGCAAATTCAAAAGAACTGCCCCCAGAGAGGATAAGATCAATACACGATCGCATGGAAGCAAAGAACTGTTGCACCATTTGACGTGTCAGTTCTTCCATGATATCCCCAGCCGAGGAGAATTCCGCTGATGTGCTCCCAGATCCCCTTTCCATCACAGGGCGAGGGGTGGGAATCAACTCATCCCGTGCAGGAGTAGGGTCAACAACAGGCACGGTGGAAGCTGAGATAGTCACCGGCACTTCTGGCGTAGTTACGACTGTCGTAGCCGCCTCCACGGCAGATGAAGTAACAGCAAGCCCGACCTCTTCAGGTTCCTTGGCCGACGTTTGAGCTGTACGGCCTTCCGGGGAGGCACTGACTGCCAAATCTTCTACCTGAGCTTCCTCGGTGCTCTCTGCAAATTACCAGACCATCAGCCACGACGGTGAAAGGAAAATATTCAAAGCATCAATGTTTCCTTACCAAGTTGGGGGTTCAAAGGTGACGAGTTCTGGGGCGAATCTTGCAGAGTGGAGGCCTCCCCGACTTCGATAATTGCCCTCTCGTGAGGCACCTCAGTAATAGGAACCTCGACTCCCTCCTGCTGGGCCAGCTCCTGTATCATCTCCTCAATATGGGAGGAAGCCGCGGCCTCGCTAACCACGACCAGCCCTGCAATATGAAATCAAAAGGGAAAGAAAACGTCAAATTCTTTTCCCTAGTTAAAAAGAGGGGCTAGGTTAACAAAACGGCGGAAAGAGTACCTTCAGCAGAAGCAACTGCAGCTGGTGGTGACGCCGTCACCGGATCACGCCCGTATATCTCCTCCTCCGAGATATGTGAGAATTTACTCGGATCCGGAAGAGTGGGTTCATCACCAAAATCGACTTCATCGCCTGAATCGTATTCGTCCTCTTTGGACGATGAAGACGATAGTTTAACGCGAGAAGCCTCGGCAATCGGGGCCTTGCCGCCAAATACCCCAGTAGTAGGGCTGGGGTCAATTACCCATGAGCTGGGCATTAAAATACCAGGGGACCCAGGCTGTTGTGCCTCATCCCTCCTCTCTTGAGCCGAAGAAGACCCAGGCTGAGTTGAGACCCCTGGAATCTCAACGTCATCCCTGCTCATCAGGTCAACTTCTAGCCGCTCAACTTCATCAGCTGAGGTGGGTTCGTCGCTTCGATGGGTTTGTCAGCAAATTCCCCTTCTTCTAAGAATGCGGGGCCCCTGCTGCGCAATCCACGAGTGCGAACAAGAGGGGCACTATCCTCCTCATCTTCTTCCCTCTGCTCCTCAACACCAGAAGGAATGGCCTCGGACAAGGAAACTTCGCCCGTCAAGTCTCTCCGGGCCTTCTTGGGGGCAGGCTCAACGATGGAAGTAGAGCCCTGAGGACGCTTATGTACTGCCTGTCGACCCTTTGCTGCTCTCGGCTCCCCCCTTGACACCCTTCTGGCCTCCTTTTGAGCCGCCCGATATTCATCGACGCCTCGCGAGCGCTTTTTGGACGCCGACTTTGCTTCGTAAGAAGCATTGATACTCTCAATGTATGAGTACTCTGGTGAGAAGTCAGGCATTTGGTTGGCTTGGAAGTACCAGGTGCAGAAGCTAAGGCTGGTACAGCCTTTCGGTCCCTTGGGAGGCAGACGAAAAAGTGCTTCCGTCCCTCCAGCCACGCTATAATACCAAGCCCGAGCACCTTCAAACAAATTCCCACTGAAGGCGAGATGAGCATTGGGGTTGCCGACGTATAACTGATCATAGCCGAACTGTCGGGCGAAGCGATTCGGCATGTATGGCTCGATCGTGCACGAATTCCCTTGTCGAAAGAGCACATACCCAGGCCGAATATTAATCAGCCACCAGAAAACTCCCGACGATAGCCTTGTGAAGTTGTCTGAACCCACCAGGTCGGCAAATTGATCCCCATAAGATGCACCAGTAATCTCGAGGAAGCAGCGATTGAGCTGGTAGTTCGAAGCAGCTAGAATGCACTTCCAAATGAAATATATATAAGTATTACACCAGCTTGAACTCTCCAACCGCTGTACGAAAGGGATAAACCCCTCACACCAAGACACAGGTGTCATCAGGGAGGGACAGTGCATAACCTACCAAGCCATTAGGTACGTGTAGGGAAGTTCAACCTGAGGGTTGGGACGCTTTACCGTCGGCCTCCCCTCTGAGTCAACAATCGGCTCACCCTAGGAGTCGACAACCTTCTCTACCCTGCACAGACTCTGAGCTAAGGCCCGCAACCCACTTTGAATACCGGCCGCCATGGCCGGGAGGAGGGCTATGGACTTACCATAAGCCAAGAGCACCGCCGGATACACCACATCAGCAACGATTACTTCATGTGGCAGTGTCGGCACCACACAGCGCTTCAACCACAACATTAAGAAGCCCGCTAACAGTGCCCGATTGGAGATAGGGGTCCGGGCTTGGTGGTGGAAACTTTCAAAAACCGTGTCGGGTTTGAAAGTATCCTCGTTGGACTCTGTGGTGTAGGAGTCTACAGAAGCCTTGATCCTGTCGGCAATCTCTTCGTCAGAGCTGGGAGCGAGTCGGGTCACTGGTTGGTCCTTCTGATTGACACCATTAAACAAGTAGCTTGCCCAAGATAGCTGCTTAACTCCCCTCGTCCTCCAAGAGGTTATCTGGCCGCAAATGTGGAAGTGACATAACACCTCCCAATAAGTCTCGTACACCCGAGGAAACTCTTTCTTCAAGAGGTGAAGCTCCTCAGAGGTTGGGACGTATTCCTCATAGGGAGTATCCCCCATTGCCAGCCCCGAGACTTCGTGCAGCTCATGCAGGGCAAGACCCATCTCTCCGACCGGAGTAAAGAATGTCCCCGTCAGAGGATTGTAACGCTCCAGGATCCCAAAGAAATTTTGAGAACTCGGTGGAATGCCATACTGCACGGCCCTGACCGCTTGGTACAATTCCACATGCTCCACAGACCTCCAAGATCGGCAAGGACAAAGCTCACCATTTTGTCCCACCAGTACTTGTCAGTGGAATGAATCCACCCAAGCGGACGGAAATTAACCAGAAAGTCACCCCCCGCTTTCATGAATACATTAATGAAGGGGTGCCGAGTTTAGGAGTTTCTCCTACTGGTGCTCGGACCTGAGCAGCCCAGGAAACAGGCCGAAAGCCTCCTTCTCATGACCAGCATTATATACCTTCCTGGAGCCCAGGGTGCCGAGAGAAACTTCGGGGACAGATCGGGTGATCGCCCACGCCATTGGTCGAGGGACAGACATATGCTGGAGATAAGATAGTGGGTACATTCTCTCCATGTTCGGAAGAAAGAACCTTCTACCCTCTACCTCTATCTGATGAAGCCATTATAATCTCCGTCATGCAAGGTATAGTCGCCCTCGCTAATGTTGTCTCTGAAGAAGAAGGCAGGTTTCTTCATCGGAACGCGAGAATCCGTTGTGAATGCCGTGTCAGTCATGAGCTCCCGGAGGGTCGCCGGGTCAACTTTAGAGAGCCTCTCCTTCGCTCCTTCGACTTGTCAGCAGTCACAGGAGCAGTCTTTTGCAGCACGAAGGTTTAAATCGTGGTCAACACCACCTACGTGCCCGAAGTGGCACTTCTTGGAGAGTAGATTGGAGGAATATCGCACTGCATAAGAAAATGACACTTGATCAGAAGTCTAAATGAAAATGATTAAGTGTCTATAATTCAGACGCAGAAGAAATTCCAGACGCAAAAATTGTCAAAATCCGCGTCCGGACCTGAGGACCATGAGGCCAGCATGGAGTCCGCGCTTTGAAAATCTAAGACTTATGAAAAATCTCTAAGTACTTAGACTCAGGCACAAGATTCAAGAAAACCAGCGTCTGATGTCACAAAATGCCAGAGTCAAGTCTGCGTCCGAATCTTTCACAATTAGAAATATTCTAAGTGATGAGTCCGGAATGCAAGGCTTACTGGAGACCGCTGTTCAACAAACAAACGCATACTCAAGCAGATAAAAGCAGCAGGGTGATCAAACCCGCGCCTTGACCGCGTCTGAGAATCAAACACGGTTTCGAATCCGCGTTGGCAGTTCTTCTTCAAAAAAGGGGATTTTTAGAGTTATAAGACTCCATAAACCCTTCTAATGGCGAAAATTAGCCTGATGGGCGTTATACCTGAGATAGGGGCTTCCTGCAAGGGGGATCCGCCCCTTTGAGTCTCAGCAACGATCGCCTTTGAAGATGAGACAGTTTGCTTGGCCTTGGGTGCCATTGCTAATCAAGAATCCGATGTTAGATGAAGAAGAAGAGAACAAAGAGAGCTCCTTTCTCAAAACCCTAACAGATGCACGCGAAGACGAAAGAGAAATTAATGATGACTCTCTCGATGACTGTTGCCATTTATAGGCACAGCGATTCGCAAAGATACGCGGCGCTTGGCTCGATTGACTCAACGACGAATCGTCTTTGACGCGTGGATAGCGCATTTAATACAGAGTGAAGTTCGCACGCCAAAAAGAAGGTGTCCCGTCGGCTCCACATGACACGTGGCAATGCACTCATGGCATGGCACGGATTCGCACCCAACAGTCGCGCCTCTTCAATGGACGCATCTCTTCAGCTAGGCCATTGTTGCGTCCAAAAAGTCGCGTCTTTACTCCAAAAAGATGCGTCTCTCCGAAAGTTCGCATCCTTCCAATCAGGCCAAGAATCGCGTCTGTCTTATATCAGTCGCGTTCTCATTCCAAAAGATGCAGCCCAATGAAAGTCGCAACTTTAAAGCTGGCGTTCAGTCCTTGCTTCTGCGGAACAGTTCAGCAGTACACTGGCACAAGCAGACGACCGTCCACTCATGGCTTAAAGTGCACCCATGACAGACTTAAAGCAATCGGGGAGGTTTAGACAGTGCATCTAGACACTCAACACGATCAACTTTGGTGGCTTCAAAGAGTTCTACAGTACACTCACGAAGACCATACTCCAGACAAGATCAAACCCGGAGCATCGACAGTCCAGTCATAAGGGTGAGCTCAGCTAGAGTCCAATATATTTCGAAATCCGTTCCACTTAACTACAGAATGTCAAAAACTTTGGAGGGGTTCTGTAGGCTGTCTAAAAATCACTAAAAGACAGCCATTAAAAAGCAGAATTCCAAGTTCTAGACGCAAAGCTAATTTTGGCAGCGTCTCATCAGCACCAAGGCGCGAGGGTCAAAACCCGCGTCTCATCAGCACCAGGCGCGAGGCTCGACAGCCGCGTCTCAGCAGCACCAAGGCGCGAGGCTCGAAACCCGCGTCTCAGCCGCACCAAGGCGCGTAGGTCAAAACCCGCGTCTCAGCAACTCCAAGGCGCGAGGCTCGATACCCGCGTCTCAGTTGTAACCGTCCCGGTTTCGGGGCCAATCACGGCCCACATAACGGGGAAAGTTAGCCCCCATTATGGAGTGTTTTTAGGAGGCACGTACGCCCCTGAAACCCCTATAAATAGCCCCGTCGCTATGAAGAAGGGGTCGGATGATTTTTGGGAGAAAAGAGCTCTGAGAGAAAAGAGAGAGTTTAACCCTTTAGAGAACTTGCTGTGGTCAAGTTAACCTTTGCCGACAATCTCTTTGAGAGTTTTGATCGACAGAGCTGTGTTACTCCGTCAACCACCCGAAGAGAAGAGCCCTGGAAGATCTCAACGTTCACCCGGTCAACGGAGAACAAGATTCACTCTCCATCGCCACTTGAAGAACCCAGCCTTAAAAAAAGGGAGGATTCAAGACTCTGTTGACACTTAAAAAAGACAAGATTCTTACTGGTCCGAACAATGTCTAAACTTGTTGACATTTACAAAAGACAAGTGACAGACGAGCTGAAGACCAGTTTTCACCCATCTCCGAGGGACAAGGAAGCAACTTGGACTCCACTGATCCAGCAAGCAGACAGTGAACCCGGATTGTTTCTAAACAGACCTCAGCAGGTCTAAAATGCTAGCACTTAGCATTACATGAGCCCAAAGGGATAGCCTCACCTGAGAGGCTAGTATCACCCAACTTTGCCTTGAAGCCATCCAAAGCCTCGCCAAGAAGCTAACTCGCAAACTTCGCCACAGAGGACTTCCAGCTCCGTCAAAGGGTTTCTTTCGGACTTCGCCAGAAGCTGTCTCTAGCTCCGCTATGAGCTCAATGCGGGCAGCTCCGCCATTGGTCTGCTATGGTCAACCTTTGACCAATCAAATCTCCAGATGAGATCAAATCCAATTAGATCAAATCCAATCAGATCAAATCCAATTAAGATCAAATTTGGCAGTTGATTGTCACAATCTCTTGACTCTCCTAAAACGAGTAGGAAGATCAGGGAAAATCCTCCTACGATATGGAAAGGATCAAGAAGGTCAACCGACCTACCGATTCTAGCTTCGCAGAAGCTATCCTAACCTCGCAGCAAGGTTACTTTCCAAATTTAAACAGATTTGATTCAATCTGTTTCCATATTTTCAAGGGACGATTATACCCTTGCTCTCCCTATAAATAGCCCACCAGGGGCACAAGGAAAAAAAAAGAGGCGCAGAAGAGCTCCACAAGAAGAGACTTCTTCGTAAAGCACCGTGCGCTCTCGAATTCAGAGATCCTTTAGAGAATTGCTTTCTCTATCCAGGGTGTTGATACCCTAACATCGTCCTTCTTCTCAAGGAATCTCCGAAACCAGGCGAGAAGGAATTCCTAATTGAAGGCGATTTTGAGAAGCAACAAGAGGGTTCTACCACTTTCTATTCTCTGATTCCCCGAACCAGGCGAGAAGGGAATCTCATCGCTCGCATCGTCAAAGGGACAAAGTGGTCGCGCGCTGACCAAACTCCTATCGGCACACTTCTCCAGAATCTCTGAGGAGATCTACTTGTAATTTTTTTTGAGAATACTTGTAATTTAGCTCCTCAAACTCTTTTTTGTAAGTTTTCCCCCTTTGCAAATATAATGGAAAACAAGATGGCGACTCCGCTGGGGAAGAAATTCTCCACTGCCGAGAATCAAGTGTCGCAATGCGACAAACAGACCTTCGGGTCTAACTCTGAATTCAGAAAAGCCAGTGCAGCCAGAGCTTCTCTGGCTAAATCTTCAAGGAAAGTCTCTGCGGAGACAGAAAAGGTTCTCTGCGAACCTACTGCGGTTATTTGGCGCAACAAGGAAGCACGTCCGCAGTCTGATTCCTTTACTTGTGAGAACTTGGTGGTTCAGTTCGATCAAGAAAGATTTGAAGAAGTCCTCTCTGGGGGTGGCTCAATGCTTCGAGCACGGAAGCATAGGAAGGTTTCCACGACCAAGGTTTCAAAGCAGAAACCGGAAGCAGAATTCTGCCAACACCCCTCAGCCTCGCGTGTGGCTAATCAGGTTCCTTGCGAACCTAGGTCTCCTCTGTCAAGGCGGGTATGGAAGCCTAAATAGAAGTTTCCAACCGAAGCTTCAGGCGTAGCTACGCCTAAAACCGCGCCTCTCTCGCGAAGAAAAAGGCAAGATGCCTGTCTGCTCCAATCATAAAGTCAAGACAGCAATCATACCGTCGCCCAATTCAAGAGCAGCAATGCCTTGTGCCAGCATCGTTCTTATGAGCGAAGCTACTGTACCACAGCATACTCACTGCGTCTGTGACCGCGGAGCTGAAGCCAAAGTACCATCTAAGGCTAATTGCCTTTGCAGCGGCATAGTGGGTAAAACACCGCAGCGTGCTTCGCTCTCCAGTTCGTCAAGCACTAAGCCTACGCTTTGTGGCGAAGCTAGAACCAAAGCACTATTCAGTGCTAATCCCATCTGCAGGGATAAAAGAAGCAGGACATCGTCCTATGTGCGATCCAAAAGAGCCTTTGCGCTCGATTGCAGAGACCCAATCGGGTCTGATTTGAGGAAATTGTTGACGGATAGACAAACCTCTTCCCCCTGTTGTCAACAAGTGGGATGTCAGCTGGTGACACTCCACTCGGTCCATTGCCGGCTGGGACCAATCCCCGCCACGCCTCCAAGACGACGGTCAGTTTTGATCGGCTATCGGTACAGGCCCCGAGGAAACACTGCAAAAGGAGCACCTCACGAGATCCAGCCTCCGCATCCATCAACATGACTGGGAGAGGACGAGAGCTGCGCAGGGGAAGACAAATAGCTGACGACACCCCTACAGCTCCCCAGATCCAGATTATAGCCCAGGCTTAGGCGAAGTCTTGGTGCATGAAGAAGGTGTTTTCCGAAACACCAGATCCAGGGTGGCGATACCCTACACTTATGAGCAGCCTTCCTCCTCGACGGCCCTAGCCTCGCCAGAGCCCACAAGATTACTCCAGCCATCGGATGAAGAAGATGAAGATAGTGGGTACGCCTCTTCGGCGACAGTTAGCTCGGTGCGAACAGACAGAGCATCAGTGAATATGGCTGATAATGTTAACGACGACCTCCGTCGACGCCTGGAAGCTCAAGAGCAAACTTCCAAAACCCAGCAAGAAGCCTTGGACAATATTCAACAGATGCTTGCTCGACTCCTCAGCAATCGGAATGACAATGATGCCGGGAGCAATCACGATGAGGAGGAACGCTTCAGTAATGAGCAACCAAAGCCGGAGAAATCCAAGGAAGGTTCTTCCCTAGACGCCGAAGTTCTTAAAGGCCTCCAAGCTCAAATCGCATCCTTAGCTCAGAGGGATGAATTATAGAAGGTAGGGGCAGTCCGTCCTTATCCGCTGGAGTGGGATTTGGTGCCATATTCACCGAAGTTCAAACCACCGACGTTGCATACCTATGACGGAAAGAGCTCGCCAAATCAGCACATCTATTATTTCCGGTCTCAGACTGGTAATGTTATAAGCAATGACGCCATCATGGCTAGGCTGTTCATTGGCACCTTAAAGGGGGTGGCATTTGACTGGTTCCGAAGTCTTCCTCCGGGCTCTATCAAGTCCTGGATCGACCTGGAAACTCGGTTCCTCTCTCGTTTCTATGAGGACGATACCGAAGTAACCATGGACAAGCTCCTTTCCACTGTGCAGAGGAAGGGCGAATCTGTCCGTGACTATATTGAACGGTTCAGAAATTTATCCTTGATGTGTCCAGCAGGGATACCACTACCCATGCTCTTACAGACATGCAGACACAACTTCTTAGACCAAGTGGAAGTTCGCATGGGGGCTATCAAAGCCCACACTTGGAAGGAATTGGTCGAACAAGCAGAGATAGCCGAGAAGTCGGCTAAAAAGTTCGAACCATCCGCCCCTAGAGGCAAGTGGGGGATGAACAACAAAGGGCGTAGCGACCTACCGCAATCTTCTCAAGCTAAAGGTAAAGAGACTATGTCCGTGGAGTTATCCGGAGATGTGCAGTCGAAGGCCAAGAAGAGCAGCTTTAACAATCAGGAGCCTAAGTTCCCTCCAAAGCAGTACTCTTTCAAAGACGATCAGGTGGTCACGATATTCCATCTGCTCCACAAAGGGAACAAAATGAAACTGCCAGATGCTCGGCGTCCCAATGAGATAGAGCGCACAAACGACCCTAAATACTGCCTCTACCACAGGATGATCCACCATCCAACTGACAAGTGTTATGTCCGCAAAGACAGAATACAAGCCCTGGTCGATGCCGGGTTCTGACGTTGAAGACGGAACAGAAGAAAGTCACTGCCAATATGGTGACTCTTGAGTTTGGCAGCACCCAAAAGGTCACAGTTCCTGACGGGACCTATCCAGCCCCTGTGCCACGGTTGGAAGTCAAGCATCCTTCAGCTACAGCTCAAAACAATAAGGGTCTTGTTCCCTTAACATTGGAAACAGGAGAAGTCATGTGGGTACACCCGGACCTCGTCCAAGACGTACAGCGGGATTCAAAGCAGCCCAACTCAAAGGGCAAGTCTTGTAATGTCATCTCCATCCTGCCAGACGACAACAACTTTACACCAGCTTCTCTCAGCGATTCAGAAGGAGAAAAGCTTGCTTGCACGGCGCAAGCCGATACGCCTCAACAGACGGGCACCCGATCCAGAAAATCATACTTGAGGCAGTATGAAAAGTCTACTGACGAGACACAACAGCAAACGACGTCAGTACAAGTACTAGCATCCACTCCAATCCCAACCAAGGGAAAAGAGAGGCCTAAGGAGGTACGATTCGACCACGTGTTGAAGAAACCACCAGGCCAAGGGTTTGATACGCCCTTTTGGTTTGACATATTTGCTCAGCTGGCCAATATCCTAGCTCGTATCACTATACACGAGCTCCTTCGCCTCTCAAAAGAGACAAGAGAAGCACTCAGGGAGGCGCTAGCCGATTCAGAATCCTTTCTGACATGCATGCCTGAGATCCCCAACAACGACGTTCAGTCTCCTTGCCCAGAATGTCATCATACAGAATCCAAGGTGCCTGCTATTACATTCACGGCGGAAGATATGCTTCTCAAATACAACAAGCACGATCGACCTCTGTACTACACCGGATATATCGGTTCAACGTGCATTGAAAGAATACAAGTCGATCCGGGGTCCGCACTCAGCATTATCCCCAAAAGGCTTCTCTACTTCCTTGGCATACCGCTGTACAGGTTGTCCGCAACCACTACTACAATATACGGTTTCAACGCTGGGAGCAGTCACCCACTTGGGAAAATCCGACTCCGTTGCAGAATCGGGAGCCTGAAGTCAGAAGTGACATGCTATGTCATTGACGCTGACACATCATATAACCTGCTACTGGGACGGCCATGGATCTATGCCAACTGGATCGTTCCCTCTACTCTGCACCAATGCTTCAAATATGTTGAAGATGACACGACAGTACAAACTGTCTTTGCTGAAAAGCAACCATTCAAAGGGGTGGAAAACTACTTCACTGACGCTCTCCTGTATCAAGAGGCCGGTGGAGCACTCAAAGAACCGTTGCCAGACGATGATGAAAGTGGCAATGAGGCGGATTCAGAATCCGAAGCAGGCATGCCAGCTATTCTAATTGGTGAACCAATTATAGCATGTCTCAATAATCCCCTATGTAATACTCCTTCAGAGGATGAAGGTGAATGGGTAATTAATGATAATATTTCTTTTGATTATCCTGCGACTGTTGGGCTATTTGAATCCATGACGGATAGCTCCCTACACCTGCCTTTACATAAGCCAAGTGCATCCAGTACACCCATGGAATCCGCAGAAGGAGCCGTCTTGGTGATCCCGCCATCCAGAGAAGGTCAGTTACCGATAATTTTCGGTAGAACCCAACCACGGGGACCCATGGTCGCAGATTCAAGTTCAGACTCAGACACTCCACAATTCTTTCATTACGCGCGACCGGCGCGCCATATTATGAAGAAAATGGGGTACGACTTGAAGCATGGAGCAGGCCTGAATTTCGAAAAAGGAAGGCGCGGTTTGATGCGGAACTTTGTGCCTAAAGAGAAGCTTGTAAATTACTATGATAGTACACGCAGGGGGTTAGGGTATGTTACACCCACATCATCAGCAACGGTTTAAGCCAAGGACGATGGATCAGTTCCAGCACATTCAGCCTCATCCTCCGAGTGGGATTCAGATGTCAGTATAGGAGGAATGTTCGAAAACCTCACTGCTAATATGACCTCAAGCAGTCAATTGGAGCCCGCAGAAGCCACTGACAAAGAACCATGGGCCCAGCAATTAGACCTTCAATGGGAAAAGCGATTCGAATCGCGCGAACCACCTACTGAAGACAAGGTGATGCAGGTCAACCTGGGAAGTCAAGATCATCCCAAACCCATCTTTATAAATGAAAGTCTATCACTTATAGAAAAGGAAGAATTGATAATGCTTATAAAAGAGTATATAGATGTCTTCACATGGAGCTACGAAGATATGCCCGGACTTGATCCACAGGTCGCTATGCACCGTCTAAATATCAAGCCTGACGTCAAGCCAGTCAAGCAGCAACAACGTCGGTTTCGCCCGAACATTATGGAAGCTATTGAAGCTGAAGTTCACAAGCTCATTGCATGTGGCTTCATCCGGGAGGAACAACATCCAGATTGGGTAGCTAACATCGTCCCCGTCCTCAAGAAGAACGGGAAAATACGGATCTGCATCGACTACCGTGATCTCAACATGGCCTGTCCTAAAGACAAATTCCCATTGCCCATCACCGACGTCATGATCGACAACACATGTGGATTCGAAAGAATGTCTTTCATGGACGGCTTTTCAGGGTACAACCAGATTAAGATGTATCCCGACGAGAAGAAGCATACTTCGTTCCGAACACCATTGGAGGTATACTGCTACACTGTAATGCCCTTCGGACTAAAGAACGCCAGAGCAACCTATCAGCGGGCAATGAGTACGATCTTCCGCGATCATCTCTGAAAAACGGTGGAGTGCTATGTCGACGACATCGCCGTCAAAAGCCGCAACAAGAATGAACATCTTCGCAACCTGAGAACGATGTTCGACATAATGCGGGCTCATCAACTAAAATGAACCCGACAAAATCCTTCTTGGGAGTTTCAAGCAGTAAGTTCCTTGGGTTTATTGTCACATCAAAAGGGATTCATCTTGACCCAGACAAAGTCAAAGCCATTCAGAGCATGCATCCACCGAGGAATCTGAAAGAGCTTAGAGGCTTGCAAGGCAGGCTGGCTTATATCAGAAGATTCATTGCAAATCTCTCAGGCCGCTGTCAACCGTTCACCCGACTCATGAAAAAGGGTGCTTCCTTCGTATGGGATCAAGTTTGTCAGGAAGCTTATGAAGACATCAAGAGGTACCTCACAAAACCTCCAGTCTTAGTGGCCCCTACATCAGGGAAACCATTCTTGCTTTATGTAAAAGCTCTGGACTACTCCCTTGGTGCCCTCCTCGCTCAAAAGGACGACAATGGCCACGAGCAGGCCATTTATTATCTGAGCAGAACTCTCATAGGAGCGGAATCTCGCTACAACCCTATCGAGAAAGAGTATTTAGCTCTCGTCTTCGCTGTTCAGAAGACACGACATTACTTGGTCGGCCAGACCATACATGTCATCTCCAGAGTAAACCCATTGCGTCTTCTTATGACGAAGCCAGAATCATTGAATTCAAGATTGGCTAAGTGGGCACTTTTATTGTCTCAATACGACATGATCTTCACCCCTCAGAAGGCGGTTAAAGACCAGGCCCTTGCAGAGTTCTTGGCTGCTCATCCAGTTCCAGAACATTCAAAACTTCACGAAGATATCCCTGATGAAGTCTTCGAGTCTTATGCAACCTCAGAAGAGGTAGTGTGGCAGATGTTCTTTGATGGAGCATCGCGAATGGGCCCTAAAGGCAAGATTATTGCCGGAGTGGGGGTTGTGTTTATCTCCCCGCAGAACCATGTTCTTCCCAGAGCATTTTCTTTGACAGAATCATGCTCCAACAATGTAGCAGAATATAATGCCCTGCTCATTAGTCTTCAGCTTGCCCATGGAATGGGGGTACGCTACCTTGAAGCTTATGGCGATTCAAAACTGATCATCAATCAGGTTAAAGGCGAATATGAAGTCCGCCATGAGGACTTGGTGCCTTATTACCACACGGCCGTTGAATTGGCCAGCCTATTTGAAGGTTTCCACATCGGGCACGTGTCTCGATCTCATAATACCAAGGCGGACGCTCTTGCTGCATTAGCTACAACACTAGCCTTGCCAGCCGACACCAAGTATCACCTCACAGTCGCAACTCGACATCTTGTATGCTCCAAGCACATGCTAAGAACTCGAGAAGTCTATAATGTCTCCACGGATCTTGAGCCGAGAGATTGGCGCTTTTCTCTCATTAACTATGCTTTGCACGGTCTGCTCCCAGACGATCCTAAAGAAGCGGCGTCCGTCAGACGAAGGTCTCTCCGTTTCTACTACGATCCAACTTTGAAGACACTTTACCGTCGTTCATATGACGGTGTTCTCCTCCGTTGCCTTTCTCATTCAGAGGCACAGGAAGCGCTCCGAGAAGCGCACGATGGCATTTGCGGCGCTCATCAGCCAGGTCCAAAACTTAAGAACAGGTTGCACAGACTTGGATACTATAGGCCAACAATGATAGCCGATGCCATCCAATATGCACGAAGGTGTAAAGCATGTCAGATTCATGCGGATTTCATACACCAGCCTTCGGAGTTGCTCCACCCAACTGTTGCTTCGTGGTCATTTGAAGCATGGGGAATCGATGTCGTAGGGCCAATCAGCCCTTCTTCGACAAAAGGACACCGGTTTATCCTGGCAATAACCGACTACTTTTCAAAGTGGGCAGAAGCTACACCACTGGTTGAAGTCAAAACCTCTAATGTGGTTAATTTCATCAAGCACCATGTCATCTATCGATTTGGTGTCCCTAGGCGGATCATCCACGACAACGGTCCCCAATTCATAAGCCAAGTATTCTATCAGTTCTGCGATAAATACCGAATTCAGAATGTGGCTTCAACCACCTATAATCCTGCCGCTTATGGTTTAGCGGAAGCATTCAACAAAACGATCATTAAGCTACTCAAGAAGTTCGTCTCCTCGAATAAGCGGGATTGGGATGAAAAGCTTGGCGAATGTCTTTGGGCCTACCGAACCTCGGTTCGAACACCGACAGGTAATACGCCTTTTTCCCTGGTATATGGGTGCGAAGCAGTCATCCCATTGGAAATCCAGACGCCATCATTGCGAGTCGCTCTGACCACTAAGATCACATTAGAGGACAATGATCGATTACGTCTTCAAGAGCTCGAAGCCCTAGATGAGAAGCGATTACAAGCTCAGCAGCATATCGAGCTATATCAAGCTCGAATCTCAAAAGCCTTCAAAAAGAAGGTCAGACAAAGAGTCTTCCAGAAGGGAGACCTGGTTTTAGCCGTCAGACGACCGATGATTATGACGCACAAGACCAGAGGCAAATTTCAGCCTAAATGGGAAGGACCGTTTGTCATAGAAACAGTCTATTCAAACGGAGCATACCGCCTCATGACCTCAGATGGCGACCTACTCATGATGCCGATCAATGGCAAATTCTTAAAGAAGTATTATCCTTAATCAAGGATCCTTCTCATGATCAAGTTAACATTACACCTCTGATCAAGATCTTCGTGTCCAAAGTACACACAAAGAGAGCCTTTCTCTTCCTCCAAGCGAGATAATACAACTGTAAACCAGTGGGAACCTGGTCACGTACTAGCTGTCCCGAAGGAGAATCAAGGTTATGCATATATTAACCAGACAATCCAATATCCTTAACGATTAAGGACAGAGGAAAATGTTTGCTTTTAAGCCCAACATAAGTCCTCGATAACTCATCATGCTGAGGGGAATAGCATGGCTAGCCCAATTCAAACGGTAGTTGGTAAAGGCATATCAAACCCGTTGACAGCTGGGGGTTTGCTAAAATCCTAAGGGGCCCGTTCCCATTTGATTCCCTCTCCAAAGTCACTTACCAATTCTCATCCATAGAATGGTAAGGCCACATATACATTTTACTGTTACGTTAACATTAAACCTATGACAGTGATTCCCTCGTTTCTCCCTATGAAAACGAGACCTCCAAAATCACTTACCAATTTTCATCCATAGAATGGTAAGGCCACATATACATTTCACTGTTACGTTAACATTAAACCTATGACAGTGATTCCCTCGTTTCTCCCTGTGAGAACGAGATCTCCAAAATCAACTTACCAATTCTCATCCATAGAATGGTAAGACCACATATATATTTCGCTGTTACGTTAACACTAAACCTATGACAGTGATTTTCTCGTTTCTCCCCGTGAAAACGAGACTTTTTCCCAAACTCCATTACAATTTTTGAGCTTGGTAGCGTCTCAATCGGTTATGTCATTGCGACCTCTGAACCAGCAGACAGCCAAGTCTCAATTTTAAGCTTGTTGACATTTACAAAAGACAAGTCTCAACCTTGAGCCCTGTTGACATTTACAAAAGACAGGTCTCGATACTCGTTGACATTTACAAAAGACGGGTATCACCACCCCTTGAGCTTGGTGGCATCTCAATCGGTTATGTCATTGCGACCTCTGAACCAGCAAACAGTCAAGTCTCAATTTTGAGCTTGTTGACATTTACAAAAGACAAGTCTCAACCTTGAGCCCTGTTGACATTTACAAAAGACAGGTCTCGATACTCGTTGACTTTTACAAAAGACGGGTATCACCACCCCTTGAGCTTGGTGGCGTCTCAATTGGTTATGTCATTGCGACCTCTGAACCAGCGGACAGCCAAGTCTCAATTCTGAGCTTGTTGACATTTACAAAAGACAAGTCTCAACCTTGAGCCCTGTTGACATTTACAAAAGACAGGTCTCGATACTCGTTGATATTTACAAAAGACGGGTATCACCACCCCTTGAGCTTGGTGGCGTCTCAATCGGTTATGTCATTGCGACCTCTGAACCAGCGGACAGCCAAGTCTCAATTCTGAGCTTGTTGACATTTACAAAAGACAAGTCTCAACCAAGCCCTGTTGACATTTACAAAAGACAGGTCTCGATACTCGTTGACATTTACAAAAGATGGGTATCACCACCCCTTGAGCTTGGTGGCATCTCAATCGGTTATGTCATTGCGACCTCTGAACCAGCGGACAGCCAAGTCTCAATTCTGAGCTTGTTGACATTTACAAAAGACAAGTCTCAATCCCGAGCCCTGTTGACATTTACAAAAGACAGGCCTCGATACTCGTTGACATTTACAAAAGACGGGTATCACCACCCTTGAAGCTTGGTGGCGTCTCAATCGGTTGTGTCATTGCGACCTCTGAACCAGCAGACAGCTAAGTCTCAATTCCGAGCCCTGTTGACATTTACAAAAGACAGGTCTCATCTTTTGATTCGGCAAGGACCGGTTTCGGGCTTGGTGGCGTCTCAACCAGTTATGTCATCGCGACCTCTGAACTGACAGATAGCCAAGTCTCATCATCCAACCCAACAAGAACTATGTTCTCAAGAAATTATAATACAATTTAGAACCGCAATTCAGAAAGAAAAATAAGATTGGAGATTCGACAAAAGAAGAAAAAATTTTCATTTACTCAAAAGGATAAAGTACATGGAGTTACAGGCGCACACTGTAAGATCTGAGCCGCTCTCCGAGGGAGTCCAGCCTCGTCCTCCTGTCATCAGCAGCCTAGGCAAACGCTTGCGACCTCAGCTCGACCTCATTGAAATCCATTGCCTGGGTCAGACGAGCTTCAACCTTCGCCAAAGTTGCCCTCTGTGACAGTCCCTGCTGTGAGAGCTCTTCATCTTGAGCCTTAAGCTGCTCAAGCCACGCAGTTTCTTCAAGACGCACCAGTTTAGCCTTGGATAAAATAAGATTTGCTTTCCTGATCATTTCCTCGGCCTTCCCAATCTTGTCTTCAGCGTCAAGAAGAGCACTGGTGGAGGCGTCAATCGCACTTCCGACCTCTTCCTGCCTTGTTTCCAAGGATTTCAAGTCAGAAGAGATAGCCATAGCAGCCTCTTGAGCGGCAACCCGGGCCTCGTGCTTTTGAGCGACAAGACGCGCAAACCGCTCATCAACTAAAGACTCCAGGTCTGAACAGCGGAGACGGCGCCATTCCTCTACATCTTTCTCAAATTCATCCACCAGGAGTTCCAAAGCAGTAGCCTGGTGATACCCTTCGAAATCCCGAATACTTTCGATGCCACGGGAGAGGACCACCTTTAACTTTGAGAACGGCATAGTCGAGCCCTTCAAAACCAGGTCCATAGTCCGCCCTAAGCCTTTATAAAAGTTATCGACGAGGTCACCTATATAGTCGTTCTCAACCTCAGCCACTTCTAGTAGAGAGGTAACCTCAGAGAAATCCACCGGCCTGGTCGTCACTATTGTGGAAGGAGCGATAGGAACATCAACAGCAGGGCAGATTGTCAGTGATCTCTACAGAGTCTTCATGGAAATCAGTGCGCTAGCCACCGCTAAGGTAGGGCTGGCAACCATCTCCTGAACAGCAGGCTCAACTACCAGAGTTGGGGAAGTAGGGCTTGTAATCACCCTCAGCTCCGCACTTGGCAAAATTGTCGGCGCCTCACTCGTTGATATAGTTGGGAGTGAGGACACCTCCGGAACTGCTCCCCCTTCAGCCTCTGGTCCTTCGGCTGGCTTGGGCCGATAAGAAGGCAGGTCGCCGTACAGCGCATCCAACACAGCAGCATCAGCCGTGGTTGAAGCGCTCATGTCACCCCTTGACCCTTCGGGGAAATCTTCTGGCTCTCTTAAAGCTGATGCATCTTGAGGCCGAACACCTGTAACAAGACTGCGATTAGTCGCAACACTACATGCAAAAGAAGCCAAGAGGTTAGGACAATACCAAAGGATGATGTCGCCTCAAACATCTCGTCAGCCACATCAGTCTCCAGCGGCTCCATCGGGAAATTTTTGGCAGAATCAGCACGAATAGCTGGCCCGCTTTCGCTTGCCGAATCTCCTGTGGACCACCCAATAGAGCTCGATGCCACAGGACTTCCTTTAGAAGTCCCAGCGCCCGAGGGACCAATGTCGGCCGCATCACCTCCGAACTCTTCCGGACGGGCAAAAGAATCAGCTTCAGTTCCATAAGTAAATAGGGGATCATAATGTTCCCCTTACTCTCCAGCTGCCTCAGCTCCTACAATCAAGAAGAATCAATAATAAGTCAATGGGAACACACAAAAAGGTGACAGGGTTAATCTTACCCAGGCCCGGAGCGAATTCACCGCTAGTCGGCTCAGCAACCGACGGTTCAGCTGCTAATGGGGCAGCAGGAGGAATCACTGTAGAGGGATGACCCTCTACGACAATCGTAGGAGCTTGGCGGCGGGGCTTCTTCGCCAATGATTTCCTACGAGAGCTACCTGCCCGCTTTCTTTTGAAGTGGATCTCAGAATCCTCTTCCTCCACTTCTTCTACACAACGAGGGGGAGCCGTCCCCATCACACCAGAGCCAGTTGCAGGAGTCTCAGCCCCGCTCCCACCTCGAAGCGAGGACTCTCGGCATCTGAGGCCTCGCTGTCTTCCACAGCAACAAACTCCTCTATACATGGGGTGCGAACCCTTTTGTCTTCCCTTTTCTCAGAAGCCTTCTGCCTCAGCCGCTGAGAAATTAACTTCACACCAGAACTGTTCACCTTAAATTCGAGAGGTGTGGAGTTAAAAGTGGAATACCACTGACAGAAGCACAGGGTCATCAGGAGATTGGGAGCCCTCAACGGCGTATGCAGCCGCGCCCCAGTACCGCCTGCAGTAAAGAATCGCCAGGCACGGGCCCCATCAATAAGGCTCCCCATGAAAGCCAGATTAAGATTCGGGTTGCCCACATACAGTTGGTCATATCCAAACTGTCGAGCAAACCGACTTGGGACGTAGGGCTCCAAATAGCAGGTGTCCCCGCTCCGGTACAATAAATGTGAAGGCCGGATACTGACCAGCCACTCAAAAATTTCCCGGCTCAAGGACGAATGCCCCTCCCCATCTTTGAACTCTTTCCCATAGCCTGCACCCCGAATACGGAGAAAACAGTGGAAGAGACTATAGATGTCATAGCGACGTACTAATTTACGGGCCTCAGCCACGTAAGTCTTCTGCCATGAACATCCTTCGAATCGGCGGAGAAGCGCCATTCGAACATCTTGCGGGGGATCCTCTCCAGCTTCGATTAGAGAAGGACAATGCAAGGCGAACCACGCCATCAAGTAAGTATACGGCAGACCTATTCTGGGTTAGGTCCGTCACGAGGCGAAATGGTCCCCTTTCCACGCTTCATCGTTGGTGGCCTGCAAAAAGCCTCCGTCAATGCACGAAGGCCTCTCTGGATACAGCACACCATGGCCGAGAGAAGTCCCAGAGGACGACCATGAACCAAACGGACAGCGGGCAGCAAAACATTCGGATGAACGATGTCACCCGAAGAAGACGGCACCACGCACCTCTTCAGCCAGACTGTCAAGAAACCAGCCAGAAGTGCCTTCCGGGACATCGGCCTGCGAGCCTGATGATGGAAGCTTCGAAGAACATCACCCTGCTCATAGGGACCATCGTCTTCCTTCACAACTAGGTCCCCTTGGGAGTGCTTTTGCATCCGGTCAAAGATGTCTTCATCAGCAACTCCGCAATGAGCCGCTTCAAGAGTGTTCTCCATATTTGGAAACAAATAATCTCCCCAGCTCTTCAAGCTACAAGAGGTTCCCTTACTGCCCCCATGCATACTGGAGCAAATGTACAAGTGGCACATTAACTCCCGGTAGGTCTCGAACAAGGCAGGCTCCTGCTTCTCCAGAAGAGCCAATTCTGCCTCGCACGGGAAGTATTCTTCATAGGGAAGAGATCCAAAAGGCAGAGCAGAAACTTTCCACATCTCATGCAAGGCCATACCCAATTCACCAACAGGGGTGAAGAAGGTCCCTGAAGCTGGGCAATACAATTCAAAGATGGTGTAAAAGCACGCCACATTCATCTCAATGCCGTAACAGGTCGCCCTGACGGCCTCATAAAGGTTTATCTTCTCCAGATCCTCCTCGAAATGAGTAAGGATGTAGGTAGTCAAACCCACCCACCATGCCTTTGGGGGGTGAATCCAGCCTGGAGTCCTGAAGTCAGTAGCTGGGTAGTTCCCATTGACCTTGCAGAATTGGTTGCCAAAGGTCAGCGCCACTGCAGGATTCTCTCCCACTGGGATCTCTCGTGACACATTTCCAGGGTGCAGGCCCATTATGCAATGAGGAGGCCCCGCTCTTGCATAACCAGGAGATTAAAGCATCAATTTTCCTATGTGAACAGAGTCAGTACTCCGGCTCACTTCCCACGACATCTTCCGAGCCTGCGTCACACACTGGAGGGAAGACAAAGAAAAATGGCGCTTATTGGACGGAAGGTAAAACCTCTCGCCATCTAACTGAAAAATCCACTGCCCTTCCCCTGCATGTAGTTGGTGGTCAGGGTCTGGTGCGGCATCCCCCAACATGAAATCGGGCTTCCTATAAATTCGACGGTCGACATCTTCAAGGGGAGCTGTGGTCAGGATACTCCTCGTGGTATATTGATCACCACCATGAATAAGCGTGTCTCTGACGAGAGAACTCCGCTCACTGAACAGAGAAGCCTGCCCTTGAAATTGCAAGCTGATATTGCCATCTGATTCCATGGTCATCCCGAACAGGTTGTTTGAAGGACCAGGAGTATAGTGTACTGCAGGAATAAAGAGAAACTATGATTAGTTCATCAGCCGAAAGAGGGCAAAAATCAGAACGCAAAATTTGACAAGGCATAGCCTCGCCCTCTGAGCAAGGATTGGCCTAAACGATAGCTTCGTCCCGAAGCTTAGCTTCGCAGCTGCAGTGTAACTCCGCATCCCACACGAGGACAGGATGCAGGAAAACATCCAAGTGTTAGCTTCGCTTTGGAAGCTCAGCTTCGAACAACAGGATGTGGCAAAACCTCGAAGGATAATTTCGTCAGAAGGGCATTACGGTCCTTTTCTGTCAAATTTGAAGGACAACTTCGCATCCTGTCATTCAACAGGATGTGAACCGCCTAAAAGTTAACTTCGCTTGGAAGCTTGAAGAAGAACTCTTCAGTTCTTGGATTCCCGATCAAGAAATCAAGGTAAAATCAGGGAATTGGACTCCCTAAAATCACGAGACCATGACTGTTCTCATGTTGGATTTATCCAAGGACAGCCAGGAATTGGCCTTAAAGGAGAGACGACAGTCTCTAATCAAAAGGGAAAGTTCCCTACGGCGATTGGTCGTTCAATGACCGGAGGAGGAGAAGGACCCTCCGCTGCAGAAGTTGCCACTTCTTTTTCCGCTCGTCGCTTGGGCGCCATTGAAGAACTATGGAAGTTCTTGAATTCTTGAAAAAAGAAGGAAGAAGAAGAAGAGTCAAATGCTCTGAAAAATTCAAAGAGAAGTGATGACTCTCTCTCAGGCCGATTGGGCTTTTATAGGCCAATCAGCGCCTGAAACAACGCCTCGAAAACAGTACAGGCTGTCGTTTCAAATTAATTTGAAACGCCGCCTAAAGCGCCTTCCCAAGAAGCGCTGATTCAGCCACTAAGGCTTAACTTCGCCAATGAATCAAGGTGCGGGCTTCGCACAAGTTCATCAAGAACTTCGCCAAAGAGGTGGCCTTAGCCCACTATGGGCATAGTTCGCCGATATGCCAGCGTCGTGCGAAACTCATTCAAAAAGGACCCTATCCTTAACTCTGCACAAAGTTTAGCCCCGCCATGGCCAAATTCTCAATGAAGGCAGGCAAAAATCAGATGAGCAGAAGATAAACTTTCATTGATTTAAGAGCAAAGGCACATTGATATTACATCAAGGTTGTATTTCATACAACAGATTCAGTTGCTCAGCAAGATCATTTGCGCAAAAGGCATACAAGTGGTTTCATCTGCTTCCAGACCAGACCAACTGGACACAAAAGGCCTTCCTCCTGCACAAGGCCGTAACCAGTTGTGCGACGAGGACACGACTATAATTCTCCACAAAAATGGCAGATTTTGCCACCAGGAAGCTGGATCACCTTTGATGAAAATTGGCAATGAACTTATCACCGCCAACACGATAGATCACCTATAATGGGAATTGGCAGTGATGTCAGTGATCTCACAGGTGTGACATCCGCCTTCCCGAAGTGGATCATCTCGGATAAGCGGCTACCAGCCTCACCTCAGAACGAATCCTCTCGGATAAGAGGCTGCCAATAGCCTCTGGGACACACATCAGCTACCCCAAGTTGTTCCTCCTGCTTAAAAGTAAAGCTTCAACCGGGGAAGCATAAGGCAATTTCATGACTTCTAACATCAAGTTACCAGACTGGCGAACATAGCTCACTGCAATGCAAAACTGAAACAAGTTAGCAGTTACACACGGGAGAAGCTGCAAAAACACTAAGTCAAATTCTTTGGGGCGAAGCAATCCGATTTCAGTTAAAGCAGAGGATAAGCCTCGCTTGCACAAGCAATGATGGGCTAGCTCAGCAAGCGCCAAGTCCTAGCCTCGCCTATATGGCTAAGCCAGACTGATCCTATGGGACACAGTCTTAGCCTCACCTATATGGCAAGACTGGCTCAACCTTGAAGATACCAGGTCCCAAGTTCTGCCTGTGCAGCGGACTTAACATGCAATGATCTTTCTGTGATCAAGTCAAGATGATAGCTTCATTGGGGAAGCTATGTCAAAATCCTTCTCCGCAGATCAGTTAAATGGAGAACAAGGGAAACTAATCCCTGATGCAGCCGTTAAAGCTGGATTAAGGGAGATGAATTCCCTAAAATCGGTGAAGTCGTTGAATGATCAAGACTTACCAGTCCTTGGCTGGATAATAACCAGAGTGGGCATTCCCACTAATTCAGAGATCTGAGTATCTCTCTCAACCAACAGAAGAGAAGAAGAAGAGCAGATCGCTTCTCTTCAGAGGACCTCAAGTGTCCTATTTATAGGCCCCATGGCCTGAGCGCTGCCGCCTCAAGCGTGGAAGCACGAGCGCATTTAAGGCATTTACTGCGCCTTGAGAACAGGGACGGCTTCCCTTGGAACCGTGCAAAGGGAGAAACGTCTCCCTCATAAAGGCACTTATGGCGCCTTGAAGAAAGGGAATATCCTCCCTTGGAAACGTGCAAATCGGAGAATATCTCCCTCGATCAGCACGGAGAAAAGAGTAATCCTCCTCGTAACTGGCCCACGGCAGTTGGCCTCGGGAAAGCGACAGATGTTCCAGAGCGAACTTATCTAGCTGCGAAGCTACCCAGACGCGAGTCTACATGATTCTTCGGCGAATCTACATCCCAAAGCAGGATTTAAAGCGAAGCTGAACTCAACCATCATGGCGACGTTCATACTCCACACACCACCGATCAAAGCAGTTCAAAGTGTTTCGAAGTCTGAGCTATTGCAGAATTTCAAAAACTTTGAAGGGGGTCTTGTTGACACTTAAAAAAGACAAGATTCTTACTGGTCCGAACAATGTCTAAACTTGTTGACATTTACAAAAGACAAGTGACAGACGAGCTGAAGACCAGTTTTCACCCATCTCCGAGGGACAAGGAAGCAACTTGGACTCCACTGATCCAGCAAGCAGACAGTGAACCCGGATTTTTTCTAAACAGACCTCAGTAGGTCTAAAATGCTAGCACTTAGCATGACATGAGCCCAAAGGGATAGCCTCGCCTGAGAGGCTAGTATCACCCAACTTCGCCTTGAAGCCATCCAAAGCCTTGCCAAGAAGCTAACTCGCAAACTTCGTCACAGAGGACTTCCAGCTCCGCCAAAGGGTTTCTTTCGGACTTCGCCAGAAGCTGTCTCTAGCTCCGCTACGAGCTCAATGCGGGCAGCTCCGCCATTGGTCTGCTATGGTCAACCTTTGACCAATCAAATCTCCAGATGAGATCAAATCCAATCAGATCAAATCCAATTAAGATCAAATCAAAGATCAAATTTGGCAGTTGATTGCCACAATCTCTTGACTCTCCTAAAACGAGTAGGAAGATCAGGGGAAATCCTCCTACGATATGGAAAGGATCAAGAAGGTCAACCGACCTGCCGATTCTAGCTTCGCAGAAGCTGATCCTAACCTCGCAGCAAGAAAGTTAAATTTAAACAGATTTGATTCAATCTGTTTCCATATTTTCAAGGGACGATTATACCCTTGCTCTCCCTATAAATAGCCTACCAGGGGCACAAGGAAAAAAAAGAGGCGCAGAAGAGCTCCACAAGCAGAGACTTCTTCGTAAAGCACCGTGCGCTCTCGAATTCAGAGATCCTTTAGAGAATTGCTTTCTCTATCCAGGGTGTTGATACCCTAACATCGTCCTTCTTCTCAAGGAATCTCCGGAACCAGGCGAGAAGGAATTCCTAATTGAAGGCGATTTTGAGAAGCAGCAAGAGGGTTCTACCAACCTTTTATTCTCTGATTCCCCGAACCAGGCGAGAAGGGAATCTCATCGCTCGCATCGTCAAAGGGACAAAGTGGTTGCGCGCTGACCAGACTCCTATCGGCACACTTCTCCAGAATCTCTGAGGAGATCTACTTGTAATCTTTTTTGAGAATACTTGTAATTTAGCTCCTCAACTCTTTTTTGTAAGTTTTCCCCCTTTGCAAACATAATAGAAAATAGACTCAACATCCTCCCTCCCTTGTAATCGGAAGGCTGATCTGTTGTAATCTTCTATCCAATCAAAAGAATTTTGCAATCGAATCCTCCTTTTCCGACGCATACAGTTGTGCCAGCGGTCGACCGGCCGGTCGACCGTGGCCTGGATACAGAGAGCAGACTCTCTGTCCGGTCGACCGGGGCCTTTCCAGAGAGCAGAGCTCTCTGGATGGTCGACCGTCCCGGTCGACCGGCCCTCCAGCCAGACTGGTATGCACGTCTGTGCACATCGGTCGACCGACCCGGTCGACCGACTTCTAGCTCGGTCGACCGGTCCGGTCGACCGGCAGAAGCCAGAACAGGTCATTTTTGGGATTTAAAGGTTGGTCATTTTGGCTCAAATAAAATCCCATAAAATCATGAAAAATCTACAAAAATAGTTTTAACATTATACTTTGATAATCAAACTTGCTTGCTCAAAATCAAGACATGTTACAAATAATTTGAACTATTTTTGTAACTTGAAATTTTTGGCTAAAAATGAAAACTGTATTTTTCCAAAATTGGTTTTTTCAAAACTTCTCCAAATACAAAAACAAGATATTTAAACAACTTTTAAAGCATAGAGTGTATGGATATGATCCACTACACATACATGGTGAAATATCTATGTTTTTGACATTAAGCACTAAATATGGTTTTCGTTAAAACATATAAACTTTGAATTCCAAAAACCAAACCAGTATTTTTCTAAAAGAAAACTCTTTTGTATTTTTCCAAAATAAAAAATCTTTTATGAAAACATAACTAAATCAAGAGTGTGTGTGTGTATAAGATATACTTGAGCAATCCACCAACTATTCTATCCTTTACATTTTATCTAAAACAAAATCTTATAAAAACAAACCTAGACACAAGTCTTGATCATGAAGGTCTTCACTTGAAGTCTTCTCATCTTCTTGACTTGGTCCAAACTTGATCCATAGAGCTAGACTCCTCTTGAGTACTTGATGTGGTCTTAATGCACAAGCTCTTGAATCAAACCGTGCTAGCTCCAAAACTTGACTTTAAATCCTTTATTGAAGCAACACTCCTACTAAGATCTTGATCACAAATCTGAAACTAAATAAACACAAGATCATTAGTACTATAACTACATGAGTTGGTCATCATCAAAACTAGAGTGATAGGCCTTTGGGCCAACAAGTTTGCTACGCTCATCTGAATTGCATAACAGGTCGCCCTAACGGCCTCGTAGAGTCCTAGCCTCTCCAGATTTTCCTCAAAATGGGCAAGGACATATAGAGTCAAGTCCCTCTACCATGCTTTGGGGGATGAATCCACCCCGGGGTCCTGATTCAGTGGCTGGATAATTGCCATAAACCATAAAAGACTGATTCCCAAAGTCTGAGCCACCGCGGGATTTTCTCCCACCGGGATGTCCGGAAGTACGTTCTCATGGTGGAGACCTAATATGCAACGAGGAAGACCCGCCTTTGTATAACCAGGAGACGGAGCTATCAAGATCCCCACATGAACGGAATCGGTAGTCCGCGTCACTTGCCACTGCATCTTTCGAGCCCTCGTCACACATTGAAAGAAGGACAAGAGAAAGTGGTACTTGCTAGATGGGAGATAATACTTCTCGCCATCCAGTTTGAAAATCCACTGCCCCTCTCCGGCTAGCAGCTGGTGATCGTTATCTGGCGCTGCATCTCCAAACATGAAGCTGGGCTTCCGATAGATTCTTCAGTCGGAATCTTCAAGGGGAGCAGTAGTTAAGATGCTCCTCATGGTACGCTGATCCCCAGCATGAATAAGTGCATCTCGACCAGGAGCGCTCCGCTCGCTGAATAGTGAAGCCTGCCCTTGGAACTACAGGCTGACATTGCCGCCCAGCCCCCTGGCTATTTCAAAGAGACTGTTCAGAGGACCAGGAGTATAGTGCACTGGAAAGACAAGAAGAAACTATATTAGTTCATTTACTGAAGAAAGCTAAGGCAAGAAAAATAATTTTGCCAAGGCGTAGCTTCTCTCCCCGAGCGAAGCAAGCCCAGTTTTTATTTTCTCCCCGAAGCTCAACTCCGCAACCACAGGATGCAGAAAGAATATCTAAGTATTAGCTTCGCTCTGGAAGCTTGGCCTTAGCGCGAAGGAGCCCCAAGAGCTAACTTCGCCAGAAGAATATTGCTGCTTAAAAATTATTTCGAGGGCATTAAGGTCCTTTTCTAACCACGCTTCTAAGGCTAACTTTGTATCCTATCCTCCAACAGGATGTGAACCGCCTAAGGGATAGCTTCGCCTGGAAGCTTGAAGAAGAAACCCTTCGGTTCTCAAATTCCCAAATCAAGAAATCAAGGGAAATTAAGGGAGTTGAACTCCCTAAGATCACGGGATCACGATTGACCGCTCTGGATTAATCAAGGGTAACCGGAAGTTGGCTTCAAGAAGAGATGAAAATCTCTGAATAAAGAGGGAAAGATCCCTACCCGCGATAGGTCGTTCGATGACTGGAGGAGGAGAGGGTCCCTCCGACTTAGAGGTTGCTACCTTTTTTCCTGCTCATCTTTTGGGAGCCATCGGAGAATTGAAGAAGTTCTTGAATTATCAAACGAAGAAGAAAGCAGAAGAAGGGATTTGGAGTTCTCTGAAAATTCACAGAGAAGTGATTCCTTCTCTTTCAGCCTAATCGGGCTTTTATAGGCTGATGATTGCCTAAACTCTGCCTCCTCGAAAGGAGCGCAAGGGTCATTTCAAATTAATTTGAAACGGCGCCTAAGCGCCTTCCCGAGAAGCACTGCTTCAGCCCCGCTAAGGGCTAACTCCGCTGTGAGTTCAGTGTCGACTTTGCGTGACACTTGAACAACTTCGCTGAGAAAAGTGCCTTAAGCTCCGGCTTCGCGGAAATTCCGCGATAGCTCTGCCATATATTTGTTCCTGACTTAGTTGGGTGTCAGTCTCCAACTTCGCCAGAATTTAGCTCCGCTGAGAGCTTCTAATTCCTCCTAAGGAAAAGCTTACCTAAAGCTAGTCCACTCCAGGTGTTCACGGATCAAAAAGGAGGGAAACAAAGCAAATAAGTAGAAAATAAACATTTTATTCGATTCAAAAGGGAAGATACATTGACGCTACATCAAAGTGGTCTTTCGTACAATCGAATCATTGATCCAAAGGGATACAAGTTGTCCTATCTACTTTCAAGGTAAACCAACTGGACACGAAAGGCCTTCCTTATGCACAAGGCCGTAATCCTTCGCATAATGGAAGATTTTGTCATCAAGAAGCTGGATATTCTTTGATGAAAATTGGCAAAGGACTGGTTGCCACCAGAAAGCCGGATCTTCTTTGATTAAAATTGGCAAAGGAAGGATCCGAGACCTTACAGGTGACGTACGCTTTCCCGAAGTGGATCATCTCGGATAAGCGACTACCAGCCCCTTCTCGGAGTGGATCATCTCGAATAAGCGACTACCAACCTCCTCCGAAAACACGCATCAGCTGCTCCAGTTTGTTCCTCCTGCTTATGGTCAGAGCTTCAACTCAGAGATCAAGAGGCAATTTTTTAGTCTCTTTCATCAAGACAAAAGACTGGCGGGCACAGTTCACTGCAACGCAAATAGGAAACAGGTTAGCGTTAAATCAAAGAGAAAGATGCGAAGACGAAGCGCTAAGTCAAATTCTTTGGACGAAGCGGTTCATATCCGATCCAGTGGTGCTTCAATTAAGCAGAGGATAGCCTCGCTTACACAATGACGATGGACTAACTCAGCATAAGCCAAGTCCTAGCCTCGCTTATATGGCTAAGCTAGACTGGTCCAGAGGGACACAATCTTAGCCCCACTTATATGGCAAGACTGGCTCAACCTTGAAGAGACTAAGTCCCAATTCTTGCCTACGTGGCAGATTTAACAGGCAGATTCAATAGATCAAAACAGGAACCCTGGATGGGAAAGTCTGTTTCTAATCAAGCGAGTATGATAGCTTCGCCGAGAAGCTAGAAAATAGGGCTGAAGTCCTTCTCTGCAAATCAGTCAGATATAAAATGAAGAACAAGGGAAATCAATCCCTGAAGTAGCTGCTAAAGCTAAGATTAAGGGAGATAAGCTCCCTAAAGTCATTAGTCCATTGGTAAAAGTCTCTGGATGACCGCGACTCACCAGCTCTCGGCCGGTTCGTGACCAGAGTGGGCGCTCCCACTATTTCAGAGATCTGAGCATCCTCCTCTAGACAACCAGGAGGTGTCATGAACAGACTGCTTCCCTGAAGAGGACTTCAAGTGTCCTATTTATAGGCCTCATGGCCTGACTATGCCGCTACTTCAAGCTTGGAAGCGCGAGCGAATTAAAGGCATTCAAGTGCTGGGCCTTGAGAAAGGGAATACTCCCTCGTTAATGCAAGAGAGGTTATTCTAACCTCGAGAAAAAAGAGCAATCCTTGTCGTAACTAGCCGAGAGTCAGTTAGCCTTGGGAAAGGAACGTCGTTCCAAAACTGATTTGAAGCAAAGCTACTCCAGGAGGCCCAGACGCGAAGCTACCCAGACGCGAAGCTACCCAGAATCGCGAATCTATACGATTCCTCAGCGAACTTATTCCAATCCGAAAGCAAGATTGAAAGCGAAGCTGAACTCAACCACTATGGCGACGTTCGTACTTCACTTACCATCAATCAAAGCAATTCAAAGTATTTCGGAGTCTGAACCATTCCATTGCAGACTTACAAAAACTTTGAAGGGGGTCTTGTCGACACTCTAAAAAAGACAAGATTCCTGACTAGCCTGAACAATGTCTAAACTTGTTGACATTTACAAAAGACAAGTGGCAGACAAGCTGACAACCAGTTCTGTACCCATCTCTGAGGGACAAATCAGTAACTTGGACTCTACTGATCCAGTGAAGCAGACAGTGAGCCCAGATTATCTTTGAAAAGATCTAAGCAGACCTAAGATGCTAAGTTAGCTCAATACTTAGCATCGCATGAGCCCAAGGGGATAGCCTCACCTGAGAGGCTAAGTTTGTCTGACTTCGCCTTGGAGCTGTTCAAAGCTCTATGAGAGAGCTAACTTACAACTTCACCTGAAGTGCTCAGTTAACTCCGCAGAGAGTTAGCTTCGCTCGAAGCCACACGCAACCGCACAGAAGGTTGGTCGGTAGCTTCATCACAGATGTTTATCCAGCTCTACTGAAGAGCTTTCTTCTAATTTCGCCAGATGCTCCTTCCAGCTCCGCTGTGAGCTCGATGCGGCAGCTCCGCTACGGGTCTGTTATGGTCAACTTTGACCAATTAAATTTCCAGATGAGATCAAATCTATTCAGGATTAAACCTAATCAAGATCAAATCTGAGATCAAATTGGGCAGTTGTTTACCATAATCCCTTGACTCTCCTAAAATAAGTAAGAAGATCAGGGGAGATCCTTCAAATATTTGAAAAGAATCAAAATGGTCAGGAGATCGACACTACCTATTATTCCTAGCTTCGCAGAAGCTGATCCTAGCCTCGCGGCAACACTACTTTCCAAATTTAAACAGATTGACTTAATATGTTTTCAGATTTACAAAGAGACAATTGTACCCCTACTCTCCCTATAAATAGCCCACCAGGGGTATATGAACACACACACACAGAGAGAGAGGCTGAAAGAAGGAGAAGAGATGGCTAAACAAAGATCTATTCTCTTACTTTCAAAAATTCAGAGAACTACTTCTCTAACCAGGGTGCTAATACCCTAAGATCCTCCTCCCTCTCAAGGAATTTTCGAAACCAGGCGAGAAGGAATTCCCAAGCAGAGGCAGTTTGAGAAGTAATAAGAGGGTTCTACTAACCTTCTGTTCTCCGATTCTCCGAACTAGGCGAGAAGGGAATCCCATCAGGCAGCAGACTGACCGTCTGATCGATCGCATCGTCAAAGGGACAAAGTGGTCGCGCGCTGACCAGACTCCTATCGGCACACTTCTCCAAAATCTCAGAGGAGATCTACTTGTAATCTTTTTATTGTAAAAGAATTACTTATAATTTAGCTCCTCGACCCTTTTTGTAAGTTTTCCCCTTTGCAAAATCAATGGAAAACAACACTTTTTCACAGGTAGAGTTTATTGAAGATGATATCGTTAATGATTTGATTAATCAGAACTCGAGGATGATTTCTTTTGAAGGAGGGATAGATGTAGGAAGTCAAGGCAGCAGCAGCAAAAGATCAAGGTTCAAAAACAGGCCAGACATAGGTCTCGATCTATCGAGCAAACGAGTTGAAGCTGCTATATGACTGCCTGGTCAACTGGCCAGAAAGCATAAAAGCAATCAGAGCGCCAGCCGACCGCCTGGTCGATCGACTAGAAAGCAGAAAAGAGACCAAAAAATTGAATCTCTTAGTCGATCAACCGCCCGACCGCCAATGTAAATTTGACTGAGCGGTCGACCGCCGGTCGCGTATCGGCTATTTTAGATTCTGTTTAAGATTTGATTTTCGTGTCGTTTTGAATATCAATTTGCTTTGTTTCCTTTTATTTATTTCTAGTTCCTAGTTAGATTAGAATTCTACTTTTTGAAGCCTATTTATGGCCATTGTTTATTTGTTTTTAGGATACAAGTTTTAATCAATGAAATTGAGTTTTTCTCTCCAATTGCTCGTGAATTCGAGTTGTTTATATTTGCTCATGGATTTGAGTTGTTTTATTCGTGGATTCGAGTATTATCCTACCTAAAGAAACCCTTTAGGGTTCATTGACGCTAAAACGAGATCTAGTCGGCGTCGTTTGCTTCCTTGTTTGCGTCATTTTGTTGCAGAAAGTGAAGCAAGGAACCGTCGCCGTGATCACAGTTTTGCCTCGATCGGATATTCCATATGAGAAAGCCTTGCATCTCAAAGAGCTAATGTGTGATACTAAAATGTTTGGTTATATATATATATATATATATATATATATATATATATATATATATATATATATATATATATATAAATATATATATACATATATGTAAATATATATACATATATGTAAATATATATATACATATATATATATATATATATATATATATATATATATATATAAATATATATATACATATATGTATATATATAACATATATATATATATACATATATATATATATACATATATATACATATATATATATATATATATATATATATATGTGTGTGTGTGTGTGTGTGTGTGTGTGTGTATATATATATGTGTGTGTGTGTGTGTGTGTGTGTGTGTGTGTGTGTGTGTGTGTGTGTGTGTGTGTGTGTGTGTATATATATATATATATATATATATATAACATTTATTATTGATGAATTTCTTCTTATTGGATATAAATTTGTATTGCAGATTTCATTTTGGTGCATGTGTTTCCTTACTGACTCAAGTATTGAGTATGAATTTTGTATTAGAATATGAATGTGTTTTGAATGCGAATTTGTATTGGGGATTTTATTTTGGTGCATGTTTCATTAGCGGCTCAAGTGTCGGATATTAATTTGTGTTGGATAAGAATGTTTATTGAATGTGAAATGTGTATTTGATATCTATTTTATTGGATATGAATATGTAATTTATAGGGATATATGTATTAGATATCGAACGTATTAGGATGTAATGTACAAAGATTTTAACAATATATACAAAATTAAAAAAAAATCTTTTGATGTCCGTTCTTCCAGAATTGACGTTAAATCTGGAGACGTGAGTTTTAACGCCAGCTCTGAGAGAACCGACATTAAAATTAATTTTCTTTTTAAAATTTTATTATTTAAAATTGAGTTTTACATTCGATTCTATATGAGAACCAATGTTAAAAGTTAGGTTATAACGTCGGTTTTTGGGGAAAACGATGTTATATCCTATATGACGACGATTTGCAACCACCATCATATATCTGGGACTTTTAAGGAGTCTTATTGTAACGCCCCGATCCCACAAATACGGAGACGCTACGGCGATGTACATATGCAGGGCGGCAATACCCTTACATATGTATGCTAAGCCACAGTACAGGGAACATATATAATATACACAAGAAGTCCAACATAAATAAGTAAAAGAATACTTAGAAAAGAGGTCAGTATAATAACAACAACTAAGTCATTTGTCCAAAGTATTTGGGGTAGGCTACATGAACCAAAAGAGAATTACGCCAGATCAGGCACATTGATCAGCTTTCTTCACTCATTCATATCGAGCAACATGCCTTCACTAAAACCTTTAGCCTATATATCTTGTTGTATTACCTCCATCCATGTTTTCTTCGGTCTCCCATGCGCTTTTTTAACTTGCCCTAATTTGATACGCTCTACTTGCCGGACTGGCGCATCTGTAGGAGGTACGTCGCACATGACCAAACTATCGTAGGCAATTTTCTCTCATCTTCTCTTCTATAGAGGTTACGCATATCTTAGTACGATATCCTCATTTCTCACCTTATCTCTCCTCGTATTACCACACATCCAATGAAGCATGTGCATCTCTACTACACTCATCTTCTGGGCATGGTATCTCTTTATACCCCAATATTCTATGCCTTATAACAAAGCTGGCCTAATAGCAGTTCGATAAATTTTTTTTCAGCCATAACGGAATATTACAATCACATAAAACTCCTGTTGCGCTCCTTCACTTTCAACCAGCCGGCTTCCATCCTATGGTTGACATCACTATTGATCTCTCCATCCTTTTGGATAATAGAACCCAAGTACTTAAAATGACTGTTTATCGATATTTCTTGACCATCTAGTGTCACAATACTATAATCTCGAATTCTCCATTTACTGAATTTACACTCCATATACTCTGTTTTGGCCCTACTTAATATAAAACCTCGAGATTCTAGAGTTTTCCTCCATAACTCCAATTTTACATTTACCCCAGCTCTCGTTTCATCGATTAGGACAATATCATCAGCAAATAGCATACACCATGGTATCTCATTATGAATAGCTCTAGTAAGCTCATCCATCACTATAACAAATAAGAATGGACTCAGTGCAGATCCTTGATGCAATCTAATTGTGATAGAAAAATCACTTGTTATGCCTCCACAAGTTCTGACATTTGCCACAATCTATCGTACATGTCCCTGATTATGTCAATATATTTGATGAGGACTCTCTTTTTCATCAATGTCCACCATAATACCTCTTTTGACACTTTATCATAAGCTTTTTCTAACTTAATAAAGACTATATGCAAATTTCTTTTCCTCTCTCGAAATCGCTCTATAAGTTGACGAAGCAAGTGAATAGCCTCTGTCGTCGATCGTCTTGGCATGAACCGAAACTAGTTCTCTAATATTTTAACATTATGCCTTAACCTGTATTCAATTACCCTTTCCCAAAGCTCCATGGTGTGACACATGATTTTTATTCCACGATAGTTTGAACAACTCTGGATACCACTCTTGTTCTTATAGAGAGGTACCAGGGTACTCTTCCTCCACTCATTTGGCATCTTTTTAGTTAGCCAGATCTTGTTAAAGAAGTTTGGTAGCCATCTCACGCTCACCTCTCCTAAGCATCTCCATATTTCAATAGGAATTCCATCCGGGCCAACAGCTTTCCTTGACTTCATCCCATGCAACGCCTCTTTAACTTCAGATTCGCTAATTATACGCATATAATTACAGTTCATATCTTGGCACTGAATGGTAAGGTCATCCAAATCTTGAGTAGAACTACCATTGAACAATTTGTCAAAATACTCTCTCAATCTTTCTTTGATTTCTCCATCCCGAATTAAAACCTTCTGATCCTCATCTTTGACACACCTCACAGTACATAAGTCTCTAGTATTTCTCTCCCTTATTCGATCAATTCTATATATATCATTTTTAATCTCTTTGGTGCTAACTTCTCATACACTTCTTTATACACTTTAGCTCTAGCATTCTGAACAACTTTCTTAGCCTCCTTCTTGGCTAGCTTATACCTCTCAAAACTCACTCCATCACAATTTTTCTACAAATCTCTGTAAAAGTTTTATTTGATCTTAATGGCAGCTTTTACCTCTTCATTCCACCATGATGTATCCTTACATGGTGGAGCACCACACCGTAACTCACCAAGTACATCTATATCTACTCTTTTAATGCAGCTAGCAATTTTGTTCCATGTTGTATTGGGATCATCTTGGGCTTTCCAATCTGCTTCATGTACTACTCGATCTATAAAAACTCCTTGGTTACCTTCTTTTAGCCGCCATCACTTAATCGTAAGATCTAACTTACGCTTAATCTTTCTAAATCTCTTTCTAACCCGGATATCTAAAATTAAGAGTCTATGTTAGGTTACTATACTCTCACCCGGTACTACCTTACAATCCATACAACAACCTCTATCTACTTTCCTAGTTAAAAAGAAATCTATTTGGCTCGCACTTGATCCACTTCTAAAGGTGATCAAGTGAGACTCTCTTTTTCTAAACCAAGTATTCGCTAAGATCAAAACATAGGACAAAGCAAAATCTAGAATCGATTTACCTGATTCATCTCTTTTCCCAAAACTAAATCCTCCATGTACACTGTCAACCCATAATGACTAGTTCCTACATGTCTATTGAGGTCACCGCCTATGAAAAGCTTTTCTCTAATAGGTATTCCTTGCACTATCTCATCTAAATCCTCCCAAAATTAACGCTTACTAGACTCATCAAGTCCTACATTTGGTACATATACACTAATTGTGGTACGTAGACACTAATACCATTAAAAATCTCTCTACCTAAAATAAATTTAACTAGTAAAATTATCACCCTTTCTCCTAACCTCTACTACATTCTCAAGTAATTGTTTATCTATGATCACACCCACTCCATTATGATTTCTATCTCTACCAGTATACTAAAGTTTATAACCTAAAGGCTCTATAATTCTAATTTTTTCACCTATCCACTTAGTTTCCTGCACACACAAAATACTAACATTCTATCTAGCCATAGCATCAACTAAGTCTGCTAATCTACCTGTAAGAGAACCTATGTTTCATGATGCTAAGCTAATTTTATATTCATGAGCTAACTTATTTACCCTTACCTGCTTATAAAAGTGTGGGAACCCTTACTCATTTAACACCACATCCAGGCACCGATGTGGCGCCTCGTTTCTGGACAATGACCTAGCAACCCTTACCCACTTTTCACTACATTTGCGCTCTGATGCAGCGCGTCGCTCAGTAAGGAACGCCCCAACAAAATTTAATGATCATAATAAATATGGAAATATGGATATATGAGGAAACGAAAACAAATAATAAAGATACCTATGAATAGGAAAGAGTGGCAGACTCAAGATCATATTTCGAGAAATATCAGGTATTACAAAATCCCAGATGTCCAACCTGACAAACCTAGGGTCGTCAGAAAGTGACCTAGTGAGTGATAAAATAAAAGAAACAGTAATAGATATTATAGTAATACAACCACGATAATATTATATAATACAGTTTTAATTACCGATGATACACAATATAATGATAATAACATTCGGGAGAGATATACAAGTGTTATATTTTAACAATATCAATACCTAACACGTTCTAACAGTGTCATTACAACAATATTATCCAGTTTTATATCATTACTATCAGTTCATATGTCCGGGCTGTGCTATCAAAATAATAGGTAGGTCACCATGGGGGAGTATGTTACTACAGTCAATAAAGTTATACCATGTATATATTATTCTTAATATGCGTATTATGATATAGTATTAAGTGTTCATAATTACATCAGTGTGCATAAGTAATATGTAGCAAGTTTAATTTCTTTATATTTCTTCTTTAATCTAATAAACACAGTAGCATAGTGGTGATGTGATGGATATGAATATGTATATATAAAGTATGCAGAATAATTATACTATAGTGATGTGATTATGCGGTAACAGTGTTTACAGAGTGTACATGAAACATAATATATATAATGCAGAATATATGTGTACAAGAATAGTGTGTCACTATATGAAGTGTAACAAGTATCAGGAAGTGTAACAAGTTATACAGGTGACATGATAGTGGATAAAATAGTAACAAGTACAACTAAACAGTATTATACATGTATCGGGCAAGTCATGTTATTTATACAATAATAACAATCAGTACCGCCTGGTATTTTAATCAATCTCTTGCAGTTTCTCATATCACTAGCAGTTCAACTCGGAGCCATACTCCAAACGAACCCATCCGGACATGGTACGGGTACCATTATCCGAACGAGAGAGTGACCAAATAACAAGCGTTCTCGATGTTACTATTGTTTATACCGTGTTATAATGTTAATTGGAAACCCAATAATCAAGGAGTTCTTATCGGGTGAGTGTATCCCGTGCATACCCGGGATCAACGCCTTAAACAAACCTCTGGCTGCTGAGACCAGGGCAAGCCCGCTAAGGCTGTAACAAGTTACAGAAAATAGGAGCTCAATGAGATAATAACATAACGGGAAACGGGAGCTCATGAGCTATAACAGACGGTAGCTAGCACTACCCCGTCCTATGCAGTGGGACAAACAATGGATCCAGACATCCACCCAACTAAATCTAGTCAACCGTCAAGTCTCCCCCATTTCTAAGTTATATTTATTATATTTAAACTACACAGCTCAAGAAGTATAGCACATGGTACATATAATACGATAACAAGACATGAGCTCTGTTGATAGCATGAATCAAGATAACGGAAAATAAGAGATGTGAGATTCTAGAGGTGGCCCCGTGGCTTGGACCCACGTGGCACTTAGTTTCACACATCGTGTATCAACATCTCACATGTCCAGTAACGGGAATATCAATATCCGTAACGAGAAACAATCATGTAATGAGAATACAGGAATATCCAGGTAGCAATAAATCATGTGATATAAACAGTGATCCACGCAATAGGAAATACAGAGACAATCAATGCATACCAGTGAATCTATATAACAATGATATATACATGAATAATAGCGTACAGAGTATCCATGTAACAGTATCCAGTATAATAGCGTATCTGTGTATCAGTGGTTCATGAACATACAATAATAGTGTTATGTGTATTAGTATCTGTGTAACAGTGATACTTGTGCATGGAATAACATTATCTAATGTAATAGGTATTTGCATAAAATACAATGTCCAATGTACTAGAATGTTTGTGTAGCGATAATACAGGTACATGTAATAACGGTGTCCAGTGTAAGTCAGGTAACGTGATCATACCATATAATCGAGTATCAGATATCTCTATTTGTAATAACTATTACAATATTACTAATATGATCAAGATCACAAAATTATTACATATATTTATCTATTTTAATTATCAATTTATTAGTTAATTTACTTAGTAAAATTATTAACTTATAAATCTCGGTATTTAGATAAGTATCTATTTTTTATAATAAATCAAGAAACAAAATAATTATTCTTATGTTATTGAATATGTTTAAAAATAATCATGTATATTCTATTTACTTCTATTTACAATGATATTCTGATGATTACAATTTATTAAATAATATTTATAGTGATTAACCGATAAACACAACTTATTTAATAAAGCAATAAACCAATTTAATTAAACTTGATAACTATAATTTATAAAAGAAAAACACTCACAAACTGGCCATAGGAAGGTTGCTCTCTTTTCCATGATCGCAACGGTTTCAGAATAGTCCAAATCGGACACCGGATGCTCAAGATATAGCCCGGACACTAAAATCAATAAACATGGCTTAAATGTGTAATAAAAAGATCAAATTTGTAAATATTATAATTTATGAAGTGTTTTTATGTAAAGTTATCTTTATAATGAATCGGGTTTGGGTTGTTAACGGGTCGGGTTCACGTTCGAAACCCAAACCCAACTGACTTATATGAATATGGGTTAATGGGTTAACAGGTATAAACCCAACCCAATAAGGTTAATGGGTTCGGGTTTGGGTTCTACAAGTGGGTCCACACCCATTTTGGGTGTGAACCCATAACAGCAACAGTAGCAGCAACTGCTGCTACTACTTCTACTGCTGCTACGGGGAGGATGTCAGCCAGCTGAGCTGGCCAGCGGCAAGGGAGACCCGCCGGCGAGGGGTCTAGCCACCGGCGGTGGTCAGAGAGAGGGGAGGAGAATTGGAAGAAGAAGAAGAAAAAAAAAGTAGGAGAAGAAGAGAGAAAAAGTAGAAGAAAATGAGGAGGAGGAGGATTAGGAGTGGCACCCCAGCTGGGGGCGCGGCCAGAATCGGCTCGGGGCGCCGGCGACTTGGCCTGGCCACTGGCTGGGAGTCAGGTCCCCCCGGGCTTGAACAGAGAGGGAGAGAGAGACCGTGAGGAAGAAGGAGAGAGGATTAAAGAGAGAGAGAAAGAAAAAGAGAAAGTTTGTTAGAGATATATTAGAGAGAGAAAGAGAAAGGGAGAGGGTTTATAAAGGGATAAGGGGGAAGGCAGTGGGTTAAGATGGTGGGAAGACTTGGGGAAGAAGAAATGTAACGCCCCGATCCCGGCGGGTACGGAGACGTTACTGCAACGTATATACGCAGGTCAGAAATACCCTCACGTATATACGCTAAGCATCAGTACAGGCAAGAATCAGAGTACGGAAGCAAATGGTGCATTATACATTCCAACACATGAGTACAATTATAAAGTTATCACCAGAGGTGACAATATTACAATAATATTACATCACCAACATGACACAAATGCGAGAATACAAAGGATGTACAAGTATGAACAGTACAAAAGGCACTCACGAGTTTACAAAAGGAAAACTCGAGAGGCATACAGGGAGCCTGGAAGGATAGAGCTTCAGATGGTCTGCTGGAGATCCATGCTACTGCTGCGCCACTCTGATCAACAACTGGGGGAATCCACACGCTCCAAGCTCCATGACCTGGACATGAGAATCCAGGGGAGTCAGATAGAACTCCCCAGGCGAGTGGTGATACAAAAGCCGGATGGCGTGCTGAGATAAGTGCAAGTGTATCGATAAAACCGAATCATAATCATGCATTGAAACCGTGTCGTGAGCATAAGCATGTATAATCAGGTAGATATATAACAAGTGATATCAAGCAGGAACTACTCATGGAATGATAAGATAGGAGCAGTAGACTGATGGAATGGAACATGGGTAATAAAACAGGATATGAGTAGCTAATATGATAATAATCATAATACCGGAAATTCAATGTAAAACCCGATGGAAGCAAACTCGGTAAAGCATACAACGGATCCATGGCTGGCATCTTTTATTATTATTATTACTCATCTTACCCTGATGTCTAGATATGTGAACTAGCGTCCCAGCACACATATATCCACATCTGAGTAAAGCAAAATTGTTATTGGAAACCAACGGGGGTATCAACGAACAATGTTTACAGTGGGTCCCGTGCATACCCGGGACCACGGCCCAAGATGTTCCGTTGCTTGGTGACGGAACCTACCGCAAGGCGATTCAGGAGGGTCTTATGGATGCCTTTATCAAGATGATACCAGGAAGGAGGGAGCCAGCTCTGCCCTCGATCCCCTGGAGGCCCACAGGTCAGACCGGAAGTTTTAGTTGCACAACATGCCTAATACCACTGTAAACACGAACATGTATTGATAGCCGCAAGTTTCCCCCGACCCGATGCAAGTTGTTCCTTTTAAGATTTATTATGTAGTTATCAATTTACGGGAATAGCAGGTACAAGACATGATCAGGAGTTCAGGAGTACATGAGTACTATAAATTTAGGGCACTGTATATATAATACAGGATAACAAGTACAAGATTCAATTACTGCATGTAATGCAGGATAACAAGTGTAGTATTCCCGTAAATGTGATAATCACAGGTCAAGTATATCATGCCGGGTGTCAAGTGATAGCATGACAGGAGGATGATATTTGGCAGGTGACCAATCAAGTCAAGAGATTGATATTAGTCTGGTGGCAAGTCATGTCATAACAAGGGGCCTTGCCAAGTAGTAGCATGTCTGGTGTCAGGTGATAACACCTCAGTTGTCAGGTGATACAAACAGGTATTAAATAGTAGCTGTAGTAATGGCATGTCAAGTGTTAACATATCAGGTAAATACATGGCATGTGATAGAGTAGTAGCTGAGCACAACCAAGCGGAGCTGAGCAAGCTGGAGGCACAGATAGCAAACAGTATTTAACACTGGAGCGTCTGGCAAGGTTACCGGGACAACTCGGCTTAAGGTGCGAGTAGAAAATTCGGCAGCCTCTTGCCTAGACGAATCTAGTGGTAAAGTGCTGATCATGATAACCAGGCGGAGCTGAAGAACCTGACGGTCCCAATCACCTCTCTTTCAAGATAGTGAGAGACCGAAGGCTGAAGGACGGAGAGACCTGTCAGTCTCAATCACTTCCCTTTCGAGATCGTGAGAGACCGGAGGCTGGAGGGTCCGGAAGTCAAGTACGCTCGGGTTTAAGCGCACTCTCGGTGGCTACTAGCCATCCCAGGAGTGGGCAGAAACCGAGAGTCCAACGACCATGAAGGGTCGGCCACGCATGGTATAAAGCAGTAAAATACAACACAGGCATGGTATATGTACAAGAATTAAACTACCTAATACAAGCATTCGTCACAAAGCAATACATGTCTAGTCATTGGCACTCGGCCATACACAAATACAGGGACTCAGCCCAATACAAAATACATGTCAACATGGAATAAAATACATGTCGACCCGACAAAGCGGGGAAACCCAAATGGTGGCGAGAGCGAGGACACTCGCCTAAATCTCCGGAAGAAACTGCAAAACTCTGAAATCCATGGAACTCGCGTACGCGCCATAAATATAATAAGTGAAGAGGAGAGAGAAAGAGTTAGAGAGAGAAAGAGAGAGGAAAACTAGAGAGAGAAGTATATGAAAGGAAAGAGTGCACAGGGAGACGCGGGTTTTGAGAGTGAGACGCGGGAGTCGCAGACGCGGGAGTCACAGACGCGGGAATCGCGTCGCAAAGGTGCCACAAACGCGGGGTTCGAGACCCGTGTTCAAGTCAGGACACGAGAAGAACGCGGACGCGGTCATGGGTTCCGCGTCGCGTTAGCATGAGAAGAACACAGACGCGGGCATTAGCTCCGCGTCGTGCAGACATGAAAGGGACACAGACGGGGGCATGGACTCCGCGTTGCGTCGGTACAAGAACGCGAAGGCCGCGTTTAAACAGATGCCAAGAACGCGAAGATCCGCGTTAAGGCATTACCTGGACGCGGGGGTGAGATCCGCGTCAGTAATATACAGAGAGGAGAAGGGAGAGAGAAAGGGAAAGGTGCTTGCTTTGGTAGTGGTGTTATTTGGTGGAGGAGTTGGATTTTGATGGAGTAATGAAAAAGAAGGTGAAGGAGGTGATGTTTGGAGGTTGAAGTAGTGGAGATGGAGGTGGTGTTGTGATGGTGAAAGTGATGGTGGAAGTGAAGATGGTGGTGGAAAATAGTAGAGGTGATGGTGATGTTAGTTGTTTGTTGTTGTAATCGTCACCGTAATGATTACCGGAATAATCGCGAACGATTACCGGAATAATCATCGGAGATATTACCGACGAAGAAGAGCTCAGCCCCAATCCAAAGGAGGTGGCCGGCTCTTGATGTGGTGATGGGGTGGTGGTTTTGTGGAGGGTTTTGATGGTGGTGATATTTTTGGAGAAGGTAAAGGAGAAGGTGAAAGCTTTGGTGGAGTTGTTGAAGTTGTGGTACTTTAAATGGAGATGGAGGAGGAAGAAGATGAAGGTAGGAAGTTGGAGAAGTTGTAGTAGTTGTTGTTGTGGTGGATATGAAGGAGGAGTTGGTGGTGGTTAGAGTTTTGGTGAAGAGAAAAATGAGTGGAATGAAGAAGGAAAGTTTATATAGGAATTGGAATTGTGAAGGTGATGTAAAAATGTTTAGGGAGGGAGTTTTTTGTAAAATGGATAGGTGAGGTGGCTCTCTTAGCCGGCCATGGTGATGGGAGAGGAGTTGGATATTTTGGAGAAGATATTTTTAGAGGAAATGAGATATTTTTGGAGGAAGAATGTAGAAGATAATGGAAGAATGGAGAAGTTTGGAGAATTTGGTGGAAGGAAAAGGAAGGAAAGAAAATGGAAAAAGGAAAAGAAAATAAAAAAAATAAGATATTCTCTTGGAAGAAAAAGTGAAAATAATTAGAGTAGCGGATTCCCGGGATTTAGTTGCGGATGCGGAAAACTTTCGGAAAAATACTGAAATCGTCCGAAAATCAAGTATCTCAAAACGACCCGCAAAAATTCTCAAAAATCAAGAATATTATTCTAAGAATCATGGTGAAATTTGTTTCAAGAAATTCTTTATAGTTTTTTAAATTAAAATTCTGGAATCGGCCGCCAATTTCGGTCGACACCAAATCTGGCAGAAATCTGATAATTCTGAAAATTCCCAAAAATGAATTAAGATAGTAAATATTATTCTAAGCAAATATGGGAAAGCGGTTTCTCAAAATTTGACTCCATTTGTAAATTAAAAATTCAGGAATCGGTCAGCGGTGCTTGTCGACACCGGTTTTGAAGATTTTCCATTTAATTCAGGAAAATTCCAGAAAATCATAAAAAATCTAAAATATTGGGAAATGATGTTTAAAACTAAAATCGGTCAAATTGGAATACCAGAAATATCAAATTGATTAATACTCTAGGATCAGGTCCCTGGTTCAGAAAAGAGCAGACTCTGAGTCCACGAATCCTGATCCAAGACAAAACGATCATATTCATAATACAAAATAAATATAGGAAGTAAATCAAAAATACGATCGAAAAATCTGAATACGCAACTAAGTACGTATTCCGGGAGCGGGGTGTTACATTCCATCCACCTTACAAAAAATTGCGTCCTCGCGATTTCGATAAGGGGTAAAATGAACACAAAGGGGACATGGGTGGAAATTATACCAATTAAGATATGAAGCACTATAGGTAGGGCTCTCAAGTTGACTAAATAGTAATCAGAATTTAGATCTCTTCTGCACCTCTGGCTGTATAAGTTTTTGAACGGTACCAATAATACTGATCTGATGTCGTTGCTTTGCAATAGAATTCCTGTTGTACTGCATACTTGATAGCCCTCCGAGAATAAGCCAGAATACTGAAGATAAAGGAAACCCTGATAGTACTGAGCATAATAGAGAAGACCGATAATTGAGAATTCCGAATACCAATCATCGATCACTCTGAAAGATATAACCGAGATATAGAATATCCGTAGAGAATTCCGACTACTGACTTCTGAAATATTACCGATCGTGGATCAATCCTGAGAATACCCAAACTTCATAGAGTTGGCCGAAGAGATCATATAATAGCTTCATTCAGAACCAGCCGCTACCTCTCTAGTCTATTCATATCTTAAGTTGGTATAAAGGCTTCGAAAAAACCAAAACAGGGTAAAAATGGAAGGGATTAGGAATCAAAGGAAAGATGATCAAGAATAGATAACTCTGTACTTGTAGTTGGAGCGTATAATCAGGACTCATGCATTCCAATTGCAAATTTCTTTACCATTAATTTGCCGTCTGGACGTACTGAGGATGTAGAGCCTAGGCTCTGATACCATCCTGTAACGCCCCGATCCCGGCGGGTACGGAGACGTTACTGCAACGTATATACGCAGGTCAGAAATACCCTCACGTATATACGCTAAGCATCAGTACAGGCAAGAATCAGAGTACGGAAGCAAATGGTGCATTATACATTCCAACACATGAGTACAATTACAAAGTTATCACCAGAGGTGACAAATATTACAATAATATTACATCACCAACATGGCGCAAATGCGAGAATACAAAGGATGTACAAGTATGAACAGTACAAAAGGCACTCACGAGTTTACAAAAGGAAAACTCGAGAGGCACACAGGGGGCCTGGAAGGATAGAGCTTCAGATGGTCTGCTGGAGATCCATGCTACCGCTGCGCCACTCTGATCAACAACTGGGGGAATCCACACGCTCCAAGCTCCATGACCTGGACATGAGAATCTAGGGGAGTCAGATAGAACTCCCCAGGCGAGTGGTGATACAAAAGCCGGATGGCGTGCTGAGATAAGTACAAGTGTATCGATAAAACCGAATCATAATCATGCATTGAAAACCGTGTCGTGAGCATAAGCATGTATAATCAGGTAGATATATAACAAGTGATATCAAGCAGGAACTACTCATGGAATGATAAGATAGGAGCAGTAGACTGATGGAATGGAACATGGGTAATAAAACAGGATATGAGTAGCTAATATGATAATAATCATAATACCGGAAATCCAATGTAAAACCCGATGGAAGCAAACTCGGTAAAGCATACAACGGATCCATGGCTGGCATCTTTTATTATTATTATTATTATTACTCGTCTTACCCTGATGTCTAGATATGTGAACTAGCGTCCCAGCACACATATATCCACATCTGAGTAAAGCAAGATTGTTATTGGAAACCAACGGGGGTATCAACGAACAATGTTTACAGTGGGTCCCGTGCATACCCGGGACCACGGCCCAGGATGTTCCGTTGCTTGGTGACGGAACCTACCGCAAGGCGATTCAGGAGGGTCTTATGGATGCCCTTATCAAGATGATACCAGGAAGGAGGGAGCCAGCTCTCCCCTCGGTCCCCTGGAGGCCCACAGGTCAGACCGGAAGTTTTAGTTGCACAACATGCCTAATACCACTGTAAACACGAACATGTATTGATAGCCGCAAGTTTCCCCCGACCCGATGCAAGTTGTTCCTTTTAAGATTTATTATGTAGTTATCAATTTACGGGAATAGCAGGTACAAGACATGATCAGGAGTTCAGGAGTACATGAGTACTATAAATTCAGGGCACTGTATATATAATACAGGATAACAAGTATAAGATTCAAGTCACTGCATGTAATGCAGGATAACAAGTGTAGTATTCCCGTAAATGTGATAATCACAGGTCAAGTATATCATGCCGGGTGTCAAGTGATAGCATGATAGGAGGATGATATTTGGCAGGTGACCAATCAAGTCAAGAGATTGATATTAGTCCGGTGGCAAGTCATGTCATAACAAGGGGCCTTGCCAAGTAGTAGCATGTCTGGTGTCAGGTGATAACACCTCAGTTGTCAGGTGATACAAACAGGTATTAAATAGTAGCATGTAGTAATGGCATGTCAAGTGTTAACATATCAGGTAAATACATGGCATGTGATAGAGTAGTAGCTGAGCACAACCAAGCGGAGCTGAGCAAGCTGGAGGCACAGATAGCAAACAGTATTTAACACTGGAGCGTCTGGAAAGGTTACCGGGACAACTCGGCTTAAGGTGCGAGTAGAAAATCTGGCAGCCTCTCGCCTAGACGAATCTAGTGGTAAAGTGCTGATCATGATAACCAGGCGGAGCTGAGGAACCTGACGGTCCCAATCACCTCTCTTTCAAGATAGTGAGAGACCGGAGGCTGAAGGACGGAGAGACCTGTCGGTCCCAATCACTTCCCTTTCGAGATCGTGAGAGACCGGAGGCTGGAGGGTCCGGAAGTCAAGTACGCTCGGGTTTAAGCGCACTCTCGGTGGCTACTAGCCATCCCAGGAGTGGGCAGAAACCGAGAGTCCAACGACCATGAAGGGTCGGCCACGCATGGTATAAAGCAGTAAAATACAACACAGGCATGGTATATGTACAAGAATTAAACTACCCTAATACAAGCATTCGTCACAAAGCAATACATGTCCAGTCATTGGCACTCGGCCATACACAAATACAGGGACTCAGCCCAATACAAAATACATGTCAACATGGAATAAAATACATGTCGACCCGACAAAGCGGGGAAACCCAAATGGTGGCGAGAGCGAGGACACTCGCCTAAATCTCCGAAGAACCGAAAACTCTGAAATCCATGGAACTCGCGTACGCGCCATAAATATAATAAGTGAAGAGGAGAGAGAAAGAGTTAGAGAGAGGAAAACTAGAGAGAGAAGTATATAAAAGGAGAGAGTGCACAGGGAGACGCAGGTTTTGAGAGTGAGACGCGGGAGTCGCAGACGCGGGAGTCACAGACGCGGGAATCGCGTCGCAAAGGTGCCACAAACGCGGGGTTCGAGACCCGCGTTCAAGTCAGGACACGAGAAGAACGCGGACGCGGTCATAGGTTCCGCGTCGCGTTAGCATGAGAAGAACACAGACTCGGGCATTAGCTCCGCGTCGTGCAGACATGAAAGGGACACAGACGCGGGCATGGACTCCGCGTTGCGTCGGTACAAGAACGCGAAGGCCGCGTTTAAACAGATGCCAAGAACGCGAAGATCCGCGTTAAGGCGTTGCCTAGACGCGGGGGTGAGATCCGCGTCAGTAATATACAGAGAGGAGAAGGGAGAGAGAAAGGGAAAGGTGCTTGCTTTGGTGGTGGTGTTATTTGGTGGAGGAGTTGGATTTTGATGGAGTAATGAAAAAGAAGGTGAAGGAGGTGATGATTGGAGGTTGAAGTAGTGGAGATGGAGGTGGTGTTGTGATGGTGAAAGTGATGGTGGAAGTGAAGATGGTGGTGGAAAATAGTAGAGGTGATGGTGATGTTAGTTGTTTGTTGTTGTAATCGTCACCGTAATGATTACCGGAATAATCGCGAACGATTACCGGAATAATCATCGGAGATATTACCGACGAAGAAGAGCTCGGCCCCAATCCGAAGGAGGTGGCCGGCTCTTGATGTGGTGATGGGGTGGTGGTTTTGTGGAGGGTTTTGATGGTGGTGGTATTTTTGGAGAAGGTAAAGGAGAAGGTGAAGGCTTTGGTGGAGTTGTTGAAGTTGTGGTGCTTTAAATGGAGATGGAGGAGGAAGAAGATGAAGGTAGGAAGTTGGAGAAGTTGTAGTAGTTGTTGTTGTGGTGGATATAAAGGAGGAGTTGGTGGTGGTTAGAGTTTTGGTGAAGAGAAAATGAAGTGGAATGAAGAAGGAAAGTTTATATAGGAATTGGAATTGTGAAGGTGATGTAAAATATTTAGGGAGGGGGTTTTTGTAAAATGGATAGGTGAGGTGGCTCTCTTGCCGGCCATGGTGATGGGAGAGGAGTTGGATATTTTGGAGAAGATATTTTTGGAGGAAGGAGATATTTTTGGAGGAAGAATGTAGAAGATAATGGAAGAATGGAGAAGTTTGGAGAATTTGGTGGAAGGAAAGAAAATGGAAAAGGAAAAGAAAATGAAAAAAAGAAGATATTCTCTTGGAAAAAAAGTGAAAATAATTAGAGTAGCGGATTGTTTGATTGTACTTTTACCTGCACACAAAATATAAAATATTAGATCTGAGAATTAAAGGTGTGCAAGTGCTCAATTCGAATCCGCTGTAGCAAGGCTATGCGGGTCGTGATCCTCAGGGAGGGACTAGCGATGGAAGCGTTTGTAAGTTTTACTCTAAAAATTATTTATTTTTAAGTTAAGATAAGAAGAAGGTGGTATTTTACAATGAGTCGGTAAAGAAAGAATTTGGAGAAGAGTTGTGATTTAATCTACAAAAAGAAAAGAAAATAAAATAAAATAAAATAAAAGAAATACTAACCTTGGTTGAGGAACAATATGAAATCTTAACACTTTCTACCTTACTTTGGAGGCATGAACTCATAAAGCATAGGATTGATCTCAGTCCCCTGTTCGCATTAGATCATCAAGCCTTGGCAAGCATGAATTGATACGTACCTTGAGGAGGAGAACATCTCCATGAAATATCGTTGGCTCTCGCTAAGACTCGTTATACTCGTGCTTCAGAAATCACTTGCATGCTCATATACAATCAACATAGATCAAAGAGAAAAAAGAAAAGAAAACAAAAAGAAAAGTAAAACATAAGAACAATGAACAAAAGAAAAGATTACCTTTATTAATCAGTACAATAGCAGAGAAGAGGAAGGTACATCAGTGTCACCCTCAACATAAGCCCCTCTCTCTCTTGAAAATAAAAAAAAAACCTAATTACAAAAGAAGAAAACCTAGAAGAAACCCTAATTTTGGCCCTGTACTGCGTTGGACGCTCTGTACGTTGCACTGCAGGGGTATTTATAGGTGCAAAAGGAAGTAGAGTCCCATCACAACTCCTCCACGAAAACAGGTGACAGGATAAGGCAGGATTGCCGCGAAAACGCGTCTTGGGCCGCGTTTCCGCGGCACTATAGTGGCTGCTGGCCACGCGCTTTGGCGCGTGGCTTCTCCTGGTCCGTCCATCTGGTCATTTTCTTCTGGAAGCTTGATCCTGGCTCTTTATCTTAGGATTTCGAGATAACTTAGAGATCAAGTTATCTAGATTTCAAATCTCCCAATATCTTTATCCACGAATTTCCTTATCTTTGCACTCTCTTCTTTGGCTTTTATCCTCATCTGCAAGTGTTTAGGGTTGGATAGAAGTCTATCCTTCCCTATTCTTTAATATTTGCAACTTTAGCCCTTATGTATTTGCACTTTTGACATTTGGTATTTGCATTTTTGTACTTGGGCTTCAAACATGGGCTTTTGGTCTCTTTTTAGGCTTTAATTCTTCCTTTTTATTATTTCGAGGCCTGCACACAATAAATTACAAAATATTAATAAATGTGCAGAATTAAATGAATAAATATGAAAATGTGATGGTAAATGTTATGATAAAAATGTACTTTTCACTACCAATCACACCCCCACACTTATCTTTTTGCTCGTCCTCGAGTAAAAACAAAGAAAAAGAAAAATTAATCTAACCTAACTCACTTTCGTAGGAATCACGGTTGCACTTAGTATGTGCAACAAGCCGTTAAACCCCTAGGTTACCCTAGAGGATGAGTGTTGTCTCGTGAGGGTTTTCAGCGGATTGCACCCACAAAATCCATAAAAAGGTAAATATTTGAATTATATTTGAAGAGACTAAGTAGTCTATAAGTTTTAGGATTATCATTTTTATTCATTCTTCAAACTTAGTCTTTATAAAGTAAATTGTTTTTCATTTTAGGTAAGAATCAAAATTGAATTTTGTGTATAGACTTTTTCGTTACCAAAATCATATGCATCCTTATGAATTTTTACTAGGAATTCCTTGACTTGGACTCTCATGCCTCTTTATATTTTTTTTCTCTTTTTTTCTTTTTTTTTTTTTATATGTATAACTCATCTAATTTTCTTTCGTGTAAGCATCAAGGCTTCTTGAGGCCCTCATACCTAACTAATTGACTATTAGATGTGTTAATACATATATATTATTTTTCTTAGTCTTCTTAGGCTTTCTAATCCACCCATGTAGCGAACTTAAAGTCTGTGGCTCCCAAACCGGTCGGCTTTAGGGCACCAGGTGAGAAAACACCCCGCGGACTCAAATTCGAGTGAACTAGGCCACAAAACTAAGAGCTTTATTTTATTTATTACTCACCTTTAGGCGTGAATACTTATGCTTCTTGAGGCACATGTATCCAGCTTAATTGGTGAAATTTTTTTTTTTTTAAACATTTTTTTTTATGCGGCACAAGGGTCTTTGTCTTAGAATCCTAGATATGCATTAAGTATGCAATTTTATTAAGGTAAAATCAAGACTAACTACTTATTCAATTTCTCCTCCTATACCTAAAATTTAAACAATTTATTTATTTTGACCAAGTTTTTAGAAATCCTAATTATGATTTTCCTAATTCTTAAGACTAACTTAGATTTCTTTCAAAAATAAGTCAAAATATTTCCTTTTTATAAGTTTTTTTTTTTAGAATTTTTTTTATTAGCAAATTTTGTTAGTTTCTAACTATGTTAGTATGTTAGTAAAGACCACCCCCACACTTATCTCATGCATTGTCCTTAATGTATGAAATGAATGCATATATGCATGAAAAAGAATAAGGGAAGGCGGAAGTTACCTTAAGGTGGTGGTTCCGGAGGTGGTCTAATTGGGCCAAGCGTTGCTACCCAATCAAGATAACATATAATTTGGTGGAACCCACCAGAAATTTTCCTTACATAACCCACTAAAATATATGTATAATCATTTTTTAGAATTTCCACCCCATCAAATTTCCAAATTTCATAATAAATTTCAGAGTTAATTGTGTCAACCTCCTTGTCCCAAAATGGAGTATGGAAAAATGGAATTATTGACTTGGACATTATAGGTGCGGGAACGAATACCGACTCAGGGAAGAAGCTCAAATCAAGTAAGGGCTCAGGAGTCGGGCTAAGTTCAGGAAGTGGGTCCAAATTAATAAGTTGAAGCTCAAGTCCACAATCATCTTCCCACAATGGCATGTGACTCAATGTTGTGATTCAAGTTCAGAATGATAGGTGTGGGAATCAAAACTGACTCTAAAATATTACCTAAGTCGGGTAACAAAACAGGAGTCAATAATGATTCAGGAATTTGAACTTGATCATAGATTTGAGAATCTAGGTCACATATCTCATTGGGTTCAATGTAATAAAAAGAACTTGCCAATTTATCCATAAGATTTTCAAAATTACACAATTGGTCAAGTTCAATATGATCATTAAGAATGGGTAATTCAATTTCAAGATGAATTGGAATAGGGTCCAATGTTGACTCGGGAAAAGTGAAATCAGGTAGAGACACTGGAGTCATTATTGGATCAGGAAATAAAATTGAATCATCGAGTGGAAGATCATGATCATATTCATGCTCAAGTTCTATTTCAGGAAAGGAAAAACTTGCCAAATTATCAACATTTGAAGTTTCGGCAAGTTCACATGATGGCACTGAATTAGAATCTTATTGTCCAAAGCAACTTGGTTCGTCGGCTCTAAGAGAGTGGTCAGTGATATCAGAAATGGCCGAACGGTGAGAACGTAAGGATTGAACCATCAGATCTATGTCACGATCACGGGCTAATCTAGCCTGAGTCATGGCTGCAAGCATCCTTTCATAGTCGATAGGTGCATCATGCTGTGATTGGACTTGAAAAGATGAAGTGCAATCGTGATGAAGTTGTGAGTCGGTGGACTCACGCATAATCATGTCTGCGATTGATGGTAATTGTTGCTTGGACTCATGCATACTTATCATTTCCCCGATAGATGGTATTCTATTCTGAATGGGGGGATCTGAGTATGAATCATTGAAAGAATGTGGACTAGATGGATATGAAGGACAATTTGGTTGAAAATTAGACTCGGGGAATCGAAACCCCATGAACTCTGTGACGAGTTGAAATTATTATGAAAATTATAGTTATAAGATGGGGGGTGTGGGTTATAGTCATTCGGATAAGACCATTCCGGCACACTAGGTTGATCAAAATTATGATATGCCGGGTTGGTAATATCCGAAAAATAGTTAGGTGTGTAATATGGATTAAATTGAAAAAATATTATATGCCATATCACACAAACACAAACAAAGAAAACAAATAAATAAACAAACAAAAAAGAAAAATTCTAACCAAAGTTAGGGTAGACCTATGACCTAGACGACTCCTAACTGGTTAGACTGTCCACGGGAGGTAGGGTGCAGACTTTGACCACAAGTTAATCAGCCAGGTCAGGGCAAGAGTGGTGGGAGGTTTTCCGTCAAAAACGTTCCTTAATTAAATAACCACCAATCTTCGGGCTTTTGGCCCTCAATCCCTTTCCTAGACACTGATTTGACAAGAGTCAACTTCCAGCACTGTTCCCCCTTAGGATAATCTCCTATTGAGTCCGAGATGTCCCTAGGGCCAACGTCTACTAATTTTTAAGTTAGGCTTGGGTTAGTGAGTGCTTGGGATATGATTTTTGGGCTAAGGAAGGGTGATGAAATCCCCACCTTATCTTGTTAATGGGTTATGCCCTTAAGATGAATTAGTGCAAGTGTACAAGATAAGTAGATAAGATTCACTCAAAGCAGAAAATCAACCAAGAGATGAGTCCTATTCTACATGCAATGCGTACGTACCTTGCTCCAGCACTCTTCAACAGTAAAAATAAATGAATTAAAAAAACACGTGCCTAATATGCAAACGTCAAATCAATTTTTATCTTTAACAACAAATAGTTTACTGTTGAATTAATTAGCAGTAAGCAGGGTTATCACAGAACAAATTTTAATAGAACAGTAGACAATATTTGCAATTTGCAGCAACCTGCAAAAATTTCAGTAAGTAGTCCTCTGCTACTGCCGCGGATCCGCGGCTATTGCCGCGTTTCTGCGGCTAAGTAGCAGGCTCTGCTGCTTTGCCTTCGAGGGCAGAGGCACAGAGTTGTTATATGTCCACTTCTGCTGCTGTTTTTCTGTTCTCCAAACCTGCAAACAGAAAAGAATTAAAAGAATTAGTTATAATTTTTTTATTAGAGAAAAACTTACCGTCCCTCCCCGGCAACGGCGCCAATTGTTTGATTGTACTTTTACCTGCACACAAAATATAAAATATTAGATCTGAGAATTAAAGGTGTGCAAGTGCTCAATTCGAATCCGCTGTAGCAAGGCTATGCGGGTCGTGATCCTCAGGGAGGGACTAGCGATGGAAGCGTTTGTAAGTTTTACTCTAAAAATTATTTATTTTTAAGTTAAGATAAGAAGAAGGTGGTATTTTACAATGAGTCGGCAAAGAAAGAATTTGAAGAAGAGTTGTGATTTAATCTACAAAAAGAAAATAAAATAAAATAAAATAAAATAAAAGAAGTACTAACCTTGGTTGAGGAACAATATGAAATCTTAACACTTTCTACCTTACTTTGGAGGCATGAACGCATAAAGCATAGGATTGATCTCAGTCCCCTGTTCGCATTAGATCATCAAGCCTTGGCAAGCATGAATTGATACGTACCTTGAGGAGGAGAACATCTCCATGAAATATCGTTGGCTCTCGCTAAGACTCGTTATACTCGTGCTTCAGAAATCACTTGCATGCTCATATACAATCAACATAGATCAAAGAGAAAAAAGAAAAGAAAACAAAAAGAAAAGTAAAACATAAGAACAATGAACAAAAGAAAAGATTACCTTTATTAATCAGTACAATGGCAGAGAAGAGGAAGGTACATCAGTGTCACTCTCAACATAAGCCCCTCTCTCTCTTGAAAATAAAAAGAAAAACCTAATTACAAAAGAAGAAAACCTAGAAGAAACCCTAATTTTGGCCCTGTACTGCGCTGGACGCTCTGTACGTTGCACTGCAGGGGGTATTTATAGGTGCAAAAGGAAGTAGAGTCCCATCACAACTCCTCCACGAAAACAGGTGACAGGATAAGGCAGGATTGCCGCGGAAACGCGTCTTGGGCCGCGTTTCCGCGGCACTATAGTGGCTGCTGGCCACGCGCTTTGGCGCGTGGCTTCTCCTGGTCCGTCCATCTGGTCGTTTTCTTCTGGAAGCTTGATCCTGGCTCTTTATCTTAGGATTTCGAGATAACTTAGAGATCAAGTTATCTAGATCTCAAATCTCCCAATATCTTTATCCACGAATTTTCTTATCTTTGCACTCTCTTCTTTGGCTTTTATCCTCATCTGCAAGTGTTTAGGGTTGGATAGAATTCTATCCTCCCCTATTCTTTAATATTTGCAACTTTAGCCCTTATGTATTTGCACTTTTGACATTTGGTATTTACATTTTTGCACTTGGCTTCAAACATGGGCTTTTGGTCTCTTTTTAGGCTTTAATTCTTCCTTTTTATTATTTCTAGGCCTGCACACAATAAATTACAAAATATTAATAAATGTGCAGAATTAAATGAATAAATATGAAAATGTGATGGTAAATGTTATGATAAAAATGCACTTTTCACTACCAATCACGGATTCCCGGGATTTAGTTGCGGATGCGGAAAACTTTCGGAAAAATACCAAAATCGTCCGAAAATCAAGTATCTCGGAACGACCCGAAAAAATTCTCAAAAATCAAGAATATTATTCTAAGAATCACAGTGAAATTCGTTTTAAGAAATTCTTTATAGTTTTTAAATTAAAATTCTTCGAATCGGCCGCCAATATCAGTCGACACCAAATCTGGCAGAAATCTGATAAATTCTGAAAATTTCCAAAAAATGAATTAAGATAGTAAATATTATTCTAAGCAAATATGGGAAAGCGGTTTCTCAAAATTTGACTCCATTTGTAAATTAAAAATTCAGGAATCGGTCAGCGGTGCTGGTCGACACCGGTTTTGAAGATTTTCCATTTAATTCAGGAAAATTTCAGAAAATCATCGAAAATCTAAAATATTGGGAAATGATGTTTAAAACTGAAATCGGTCAAATCGAAATACCAAAAAGACCAAATTGAGTAATACTCTATGATCGGGTCCCTGGTTCAGAAAAGAGCAGACTCTGAGTCCACGAATCCTGATCCAAGACAAAACGATCATATTCATAATACAAAATAAATATAGGAAGTAAATCGAAAAATATGATCGAAAAATCTGAATACGCAACTAAGTACGTATTCCGGGAGCGGGGTGTTACAAGAAAGAAGAAAAAGGATTAGAAAAAGATTTTAATATTATTTAATTAATATTATTTTATTCAGTAAAAAATTGGCTAGCTCCGAACCATTCCCAAAAATTCTATAAAATAGAAAATATTACGTGGAGGAGGAATGTGAAATCAGATTCTAGAAATCTTATCTAGTTTGCAAGTTAAAAATCCTGAAATATATTGCCAACACTGGGCGATACCGGTTTAGCCGAATCTTTGATAAATTCAGAAAAATCTCAAAAAATACGTTAAATAGAAAATATGATTTTAAAAAATAATTTAAAAGTAGATTCTCAAAATTCAAGTCCAATTGTAAATTAAAAATCCTAAAGCTGATGTCAGTATCGGTCGACACCAAATTCGGAGATTTTCTAAAATAATCTAGAAAAATTTCAGAAAATTTTGAAAAATATAAAATATTAGAAAATAATATCTGAAACTGAAATTAACTCAATCTGACTTTCAAAAAGGTCAAATCAACTTTATATGTCGTATCAAGTACTTATACTGTGAGACATACATCAAGGATCAGGGGATTACTTTGTATAGACGTCGGTTGTTGATTGTTCATCAAATGTACATATTTTTTATCATATTTTAATATTTATTTATCATTAAACATTGCTACGTAATGGGATTATTGTTAGTAATGTACAAGCATTCTTAATTAAAAAGAGAAAAGAAAAGTGCCCAAAAGAAACCCGAAGTCCGAGAAAAGCTCAAGAGTCCATCAAGCCCAGATAATTCAGAGATTACCCTATCTTAAATCAGAGATAAAAAAGAAAATCAATTTAAATTTAGTTGCCTGATCCCCAAGTCAAAGATATAGGAGAGAATTCGAGTTTAAAATTCAGATTTATAGATTACTTATTTCCTAAGTTATCTAGGAATATCTTAAATTTCAGAGTTCAAACAAAGATTCTGAGGTTAGATCTCAACATGGACGGATGAGATGAAGCTACGCGCAAAACACACCCTGTATCTCCCTCCCATTGCCGTGTTTTCTCTTTAAAAGCTGCGGAAACACAGCTTTCCTAAGGTGTTGGCCGTGACAGTTTGGTGGTTGAGTTATGTAGGGATTCTACCATGAGAATCTTTTATAAATAGAGAGGTAGAGCAACAGAGCAGAGGTATCTCAGAAAATTAAGTTTAGTGTTTTCTTTAGATATTTTCTTTCCAAATTTTTATTGTATTTTCAAGCTTTTAATTTGAAGATTTGTAAAGAGAAGAAGACTTTTGTACTGGATCGGTGACAATTCAATAAAAGTTCTTACTTTGTTTTCGTATCTCTTTTTTCCTTTTATTTATGTTCTTCAATTTTAGTTGCTTTATTTTATGCACCCTTTAATCACATGCCAAGTGTAATAATGAACATGGGCAACTAATCCTCTTCGTAACTTGCTAATCTCTCTACCAACTAAGTCTATTTCTATAAGATGAATTGATTGAATTCTATGCCTGTTTGATATTCTAGGGTTAAGTTAAGATTCTTGAAGATTAATGATGACTTTAAGTTAAACTAGTTTTAGAGTTATGCTATTTAATGGTTATTCTTGATTTATACGTAGATACTTTGATAGCTTAATGTTGAGTTTAAAATGATTTTTCTTTTGCTATACTTTAAAACTTTGATAAACTAATATTTAATTTATCTAGTATACTTTAATTAGAGTTTACTTTTTTATCTTACTCTTCTTGCTTGAATTTGAAGTAATATTCCAGGATTAATTTTTCTAGATTCAATATGATATTTATTCTTCATAGATTAGTACTTGGTTGTGGTAGATGACTAGTGAGCTATGATCTCTCTTTTTATTCAATCAACTCTTTTATTACTCATCTTTTTGTCTAAGTTTTACATAGAGAAAATGTATCGAAACTCTTCCATCGTATTTCTCCCTGCGGATCGACCCATTTAGCTCTTACTACAGCGGATTACTTGTAAGAAAACAGAGAAACTTCTTAACCTTAATATTTCTTTTTTACTTTCTTTTCTCTATCAATCAAAATTTTGACGCCTTTGCCCAGGAGGAAGCGGTACAGTTTCTTTGTTAAACCCTACATTCTCTGTTTCTGTGCAGGATTGGAGAACAGAAAAACTTTCTGCAGATACATACATATAAGTGGCCCTGGGACTGCATCCAAAGCAGAGCCCCAAAGCCCTCAATAAAGCCGCGCAAACGCGCCATAACTGTGCAAGCGCGGCTTGTTTTAGTTCACTACTTGTCTTCTGCAAGGCTGCCTGAAATTGCAAATGTTTACTTTCAGTGATTTTAGATTTTCTGTTTGAATATTTTACATACTGCTAATAATTTAACAATAATTTATTTGTTGATTAACTTAAAAAACTATTTAAACTCTTGCATCGCAGGCACGTGTCTATTTAAATTCTTTAATTTATGTTGAAGAGTGCTGGAAACCAGGCACGTTCGCATTGCATCTAGCCTAGGAAGCACCCTTGGCTGATTTACTGCTTTTGAGTGAATTTTTTCTACTTACTTGTACATGTGCACTAAATTCATTTTAAGAGTAAAACCCCTAAATAATATAAGGTGGGGACCTTATTACCCTTCCTTGGCCCACAACCATCTTCCTTACATTCACAACCTAACTCTAATTTAAAATTAGCTAGACGTTGGCCCAAGGATAACTCAGACTCACGAGGAGATTGATTAAAGGAGAAAGTTGTTAGAACTTAACTCTTGCCAAATCGGTGACTAGGTAGGAGATTGAGAGGTGAAACCTCAAAGGTTGGTGGTTTGGCTTAATTAGGTGTGTCGCTCTTGCGCGGATACCTCCCACCAATCTTACCACCTACCTGACCGATTAACTTGTGGTTAGAGTCTGCAATATACCTCCCGCAGATAATCTACAGTTAAGAGTCATCTAGGTCCAAGTTAACCTTAGATTAGGATTGACTGATTTTGTTGACTGGGTGATCTTGTTTTTATTGTACATCTAGGCTAAAAAAAAACCAAACACCACTAAATATAAAAAAATAAAAATTATAAAAAAAATTCCCATGGCCTATCCAAATTTATTTGGGTACAATTCATTTTATAGGTCAAATCCATCTTTCCATCCACCAACCTCTTTTCCGAGTTTCATGACTATCACCAACCCGTCCTCTCATCTTTTATATTTTATCCTATCATTTGGTGCAATTATTTTAATAAACCAACCCATTCTTCGGAACAATATCCCTCGATAGAGTATTCGTTAGAACTAGGTCCAAATCAATTTCACACATTTCAAGGATCTACGAGCGAACCCTATCCATCACATCAATTAGAATTCAATAACAATCATGAGGAGGACACACAAACTTCACACCAAATGTTAAGTGACAATGTTCTAGACAGGGCGCACTTAGAGATGATGGTTACTGAGTTAGTGGTTGTGTAAGAGGAGGATTCATTTTCTACTCAACTTGTTCTTGATGCAAAACCAAATAGATCTATGTCAATTCAGGAACACATCAATCAAGATAAAATGAAAAATGTCCAAAGTGGGAAACCCATGTTAATTCTAAAAAATACACCTAGAGAGGGGTGAATAGGGGTACTAGCTAATCCAATGACAAATGATGCGGAATTAAAAAGACTAATTGCAACACACTATGTGTAACTAAAGAGTGTAGCCGAATTCTCAGTGAAGAGTTCTGGACTATCTCTTCAAGATTCCTCTAAATAAAAGTTGAGGTGCTATATAAAGTTCTCTTGATTCAATACAAGTATGGGCACACAAACAATACCAAGTATGTAAGTGATATGAACAATATAAAGCAATACAATATGTAAGAGAGAAAGAGAGTTTAGAGATAGTGGATCAAACACAAATGCCAAGATATATTTCGAGGTTCGAGCCACTGCTCTACGTTCCTGCCTTCACACAGAAGGATTTCCACTATGTCCACACAGGACCTCCCACAAAGGTAACCTCCACCGAGAAATTATAACTCTACACTTAGAGTATGCTACTCCTCTCTCAAATACAACCACATCTACTCTCAAAAGGCAAAGCACAAAGCCAAAACTCAACCACCTCTACACAAGAGGGGTAAGGCACAAAGCCAAACAACAACCACAATCACCTCCACACAAGAGGGATAATCACAATTCCAAAGTAAAATCCCAATCACCTCTGCACAAGAGGGATAAGCACAAAGCCAAAGCAAAGTAGAGATTACAATGCTCAGTGATCACAATAGACCACAAACAATTTTTCTCACAAAAATAAGATCCTATAGATAGGTTTAGATATGATAGTTCAAGTGTGAGAAAATAATGTGTTTGAAAAACAAAATCACAAAGAAAAATACTTGAAAAAAATACTAGATAGAAATAAAAATAAAGATCAAAACCAATTTCTCAAAGACTTCTTTTTCTTTGATTTTTCCAACCTTTTGAAAAATAAAATAAAAGATGGAGATTTGAAGCACAAAAACTCTTTTGAAACTCTTTAGAAAATGGGAAAGATGGCACTAGAAAACTGGTTAAAATTCTCTTCTTAAATCTTATTCAAACAGCTCAAGAGAAGCCCTTTAAATAGGCCCTTAAAATTCTAGTCGTTGGCAGCCAGAAAAGGTCTATTTTGACCTTCCGGTCGGTCGACCGGCCAACTATCAGTTTTCTGACCATTGAGCCTCTGTTCGACCGAGACTAGCATGTCGTCGACCGGCACTACCCGAGAGCTGGGTAGTTAAAGTCGGTCGACCGCCCGGTCGACCGGCCTTTTAGGCTGGTCCTTATGCATGTTCTCATGCACATCGGTCGACCGGTCCAGTCGACCGCTAGCAGGCTCTGACAGAGTTTAAGGGACTTGAAACTTAGTCATTTTAACTTCTATAAAATCCCATAAATTCTCATAAATTTCACAAAATTAGTTCTTATAAATATTTGAAGAACAAATATGTGTGACCAAAAATCAACACATATTATAAACTATTTGAACTATTTTTGTGATATTGAAATTAAGCTTAAACACAAAAACCGTATTTTCTAAAACTTGGATTTTAAAATTAAAATCCGTATTCTCCAAAACTCTAAACACAAGAAATAAAATCATCAAAATAAGTTTTTCTAATTATATGAAGCATAGATGTATATAGATGAAATCCAATATACATTAAACCATGTAAATTTGTTTTGATTCTATCTATTCATGAAAACCATATATATGTGAACTTGGAATCCAAAAACGGTTAAACCAAAAACCAAACATATTGAACTTTTATGTGTGTGTACTTGAGCATCTCAACAACTAATCTATCTTACACAAGATCTAAACACAAACTTAACTAAATACAGACTGAAGTGTTCTTGTAGAACTCCTTCTCCAAGCCGACTCGATCCAAACACGATCCAATGAGTTTGACTCCAACCGAGTGCTAAATGCGATCTTGATGCGCGTGCTCTTGAATCTACATGTGTTTGCTCTAAAACTCCTCTGTTGAAGCTAAGCACCTACTAAGATCTTGATAGTAAATCTGAAACTAAATAAGCACAAGATTATTAGTACTATAACTACATGAGTTAATCATCATCAAAACTAGAGTGATGAGCCTTTGGGCCAACAATCTCCCCCTTTTTGATGATGACAAAACTCATGGAGTTATATATACATGGATTAAAGATAAGCTTCATAGAAACTCCTCCTTAACTCATGCATAGTAATAAACATAAAGATATTCAATGAAATGCATAAAGTAAACACAAACATATATGCATAAACAAGATTATAAACACGCATATATAAACTTACTAAATTCTTCTCCCTCTTTTTGTCAATTCATCAACAAAGGGGTGAGGACAATCAAACAATAAAGATGTATATGCAATATACATTCATAAAGAGGAGAGACGATAAGTTAGCTCCCCCTGCATACATGCATTACATGGAGAAGGGATGACTAGACCCTAACCCACATAAAACATAATATACAATGTATAAATAGAGTTGTTAAGCTCCCCCTACACAGTGTACCACATAAAGAAGAGATGTCAAGCTCTACTATATGTGTAATACACTTCAATATGAATCTATATATAGAGATGACGTTAAGCTCCCCTTGCATATAGGCAATACATATCAAAAAAAATTTGAAATCACTTTTAAAACAAATTTTCGAAATTTCTGAAATCAACAAATAAATTATGTTCCCAATTGAAATTAAATTGTAGTTGACAAAAACAAATGTTGGTACCACTTAAAAAATTTTAATATTACAATAGTAGATTTTGATACCAATTGAAAGTGAAACATGAAGTATATTTTGATAACAAATAAATACCAATTGAAATATCAATTATAATACCAATTAAAATGATTAGCAATTGAAATACCAATTGAAATCAATGTATAAGCTTGTAAAGATACCAATTAACATTTAGAATAAAATCAAGCTTAACATAAACATAATTTGTGCTTTAATAAAAGATATTGTAAAACAAGCACAATCAAATCATATATATGTATGTATGAAAAAGGAAATACCAATTGAAATTAATACTAATTGAAATTTGAAGCATACATATATAAGAAACACATATGAGTATACAAGAATAAAATATCATGAAGATCATGTGTATTACTCATACCTACCACCTTATTCATGCACAAGTTTAAAAGATATTCAATAAGGTATACAAGACATGCTCGCCCAACCATCCGCCCTTAGATGGTAGGTTTTTCAAAATCATGATTTGAAAATATTTTAGCATAATTTGAAAACTCTACCAATTGAAGAATAGAGACTAGTTTTAAAGATAATTTTAAAAACTAGTACGAAATCTTCAAGACATGAAACCAAATCATATATCTCATAAAAACATGAAAATCACACAATAATTAACACTTAAGAACTATAAAGTACATATAAAGTTTATGAAAACAAAGTCATGGGTAAACACCAAACATAGAGTATAAAAATCATGTAATAAGCATAATCATGGAGACAGGCAATGAAGCTCAATAAATTCCTTTTATCAAAAGTAAGAAATCATCAAAACTAAATACGCTTCAAGGTATATGTATGTTTTATTGAAACTAAAAGTATACATACATATCCCAAATATAAACGAGTCCATAATAAAATATTGTATGAAAAGCAAATGACTCTCGGATAGACATGTATATTTAATAGTTTTAAACAAAATTAACATATACATGAAAATAAACACATTTTATGAAAACATGTACAAAGATAGAGAAAACAAGTATAAATGAAAGGATCATCAAAACTAAGTTATACATGCACATATAATGAGTACAAATGAGCAATAAAACATAAACACATAATAACCAAGTGTAGCTCATTACTTGTACAAGTAGAAACACAAGTTTTAACGAAAACTTCATCTAAACAAGTAATCAAAAACATGAAGTGTAAAATTATAGACAAATGTAACCCCCTGCTTCCCAGTGTACGTATCACCGTATCAGTATGCGATACGACGTACAAAATTGTTTTGATCTCCGTAGTAGTCCGATTGAGCCAATTTCAGTTTCAAAAATCATTTTCTAATATTTTAAATTTTTTAAAATTTTCTAGAATTTTTCTTGATTATTTTGGAAAATCTCCGTAGTCGGTGTCGACCGATACCAATAATCTGCTTTCCGATTTTAATTCACAAACGAAGTAGAAGTTTGAGAATCCGCTTTCACCATGTGTCTTAGAATCGTATTATCTACGTTAGGGTATTTTTGGAGATTTTCCTGAATTTATCGAAAATCCGGCTAAATCAGGTGTTGCCCGTATCGGCGGACACTCCGGGATTTTTAATTTACAAATTGGATCGAGTTTCTATAAACTGTCTTCATCTTACGTCTCAGGATAATATTCTCTATTTTCTATAATTTTTAGGCATCATTCGGAGCTAGTCAATTTTTGACCATATTAAAATATTATTAAATTATTTTAAATTCTTTTCTTTTTCTTTTCTTTTCCTTTCTCTTCTCTTCTCTGGCCTCTTCCAGAGAATTCCCCTCACCGACAATTCCCACCGCCTCTCTCTCCCTTTTAAATCCCTCTTCTCTCTCTCTCCTCTATTCTCTCTCTCACTCTCCCACACACTCTCTCTCTCCAAAAACTCTCTCTCTCTAACCTCTCTCCTCTCTCTCTCCTTTCTATTCTCTCTCTCTCTCTCTCACAGCCGACCCCCTTCTCTCCCTTTCTCTCTCTCTCTTCTCCCTCTCCCATATTCTCTTTCCCCAGCTTCGTGCCCGGCCCCGCACGGCCCCAGACCGCCGCCGCCGCCTGGGCGGCCGCCGGCCTGGCGGCCTGGGCAGCCGCTGCCCGCAGCCATGCCCAAGTCCCCCCTTCTTCTCTCTTTTCCTTTCTCTCTGTCTCTCACTTTCTCTCTCCCACTCACCCTCTCTCGCTCCCTCACCCTCTCTCCGCCGCCGCCACGCCGCCGGCGGCCGGGACCGCCGCCGGCGGGCCATCCTCGCCGCCGCCAGTAACCGCTGGCCGGTCTATGCGCAGGCAGAGCAGCAGCAATCCTGCTGCTGCTGTTTTGGTTTTTTTGTTTGGGTTTGGGTTTTACCCCAAACCCATTAACCCAATAAGGTACCCAATTACCCATATTCCCCTTATTGGGTTTGTCCTGATACCCGTTAACCCATTACCCATTAACTTAAGTTAATCGGTTTGGGTTGTGGATCTGGACCCGACCCGTTATGAGCCAAACCCGCTCCGAAACCCAAGAAAGGTATATTTACAGAAAACCCCCTGGACATTTCCATATTTGCATTTAATATTTTATTTACATAATTAACCCTTTTCGTATGATTTAGTATTCGGGCGATATCTGGAGCATCAGGACTCCGATTCGGGCGATTCTGGATCCGTTGCGATCGTGGGAAAGGGAGCTACAATCTTATGGCTAGTTTGTGAGTATTTTTATTTTATAAATTATCTTTTATCATGTTTAGGGATATGACTTGATTGCTTTCTGTGACAAATCATGATTATGAATAAAATACGGTAACTATTAATTATTAACTGGTAATGATTAGACATGCATATGAATAACCTAGAATATTGTTAGGTATTTCTTGATTTAGAATACAGATAAGGAGGTAATTATAATACCAATAAATACTGGCAGAGACAACTCGGACACGGTCATCATACCTGCCCAGCCACTGACACTCGGACCACTAGTTCACCATATGTTTGAACACTATTATGTCTTGTATCACAGTTAGATAACTATCGTCACATAGATACTAAGTCACGGTATCATATCACACTACACTGTCACGAGATATGACCGCAGGACACCGGTATTGCATGCACCGGGATCATCATTACACGGACACTGGACATGGTATTATATGATACACTGATCACTGTTATTACATGTCCTATCACAGAGATATTACACGGATTATTGCTACACATAGATGTTTTCATTAGTACACAGATATACTGATGCACGGACTATCGCATGTCATATTATTGGTTGTTATCATCGTTATATGGATTCTCGGCATATCACTGTTACACATGCATGTGTGGTTTCTTTATTCTTGTCATATGGATTCCCGTTCATACTACATGTATTATTGTTCCATGGTACCATAGTCATGTTATATGATTATTTCCTGTTACTGATATGGATATTCCCGATACTGGACATGAGAGCTGTTGATATGCGATATGTGGAATCCCACATCTATTGTTCCCGTTATATTGTTCCCGTTTCCCGTTATATTGTTCCTGCTATATTGTTCCCGTTTCTCGTTATATTGTTCTATGCTATCAACAGAGCTCTGGTCCAGTTATCATGTTAACCGTATCATGTACAGTAGTTGTTCTTGTTACATTGTATACTTGACATATCAGATCATCAAGTTAACTGGGGTATGGGGGAGACTCGACGGTTGATTAGATCTTATCGGGTGATGTACTGGATCCATATTGTTCTCCCACTGCAGGGGACGGTAGTGCTACCTACCAATTGCTCCATGAGCTCTTGTTACTTGATTCATGCCCCCCTCTTAGCGGAGGGCCCTGGTCTTAGCAGCCAGGGGTTTGTTTAAGGCCGTGATCCCGGGTATGCACGGGATACACCTACCCGATAAGAACTCCTTGACCATGGGTTTCCAAGTAACATAATAAAACAGTATACACAATAGTGACGGAACACTTGTTATTTGGTCACTCTCTATTTTGGATAATGGTACCCGTAAGCCATGTCCGGATGGGTTCGACTGGAGAGCGGGCTCCAGTATGAACTGCTAGTGGTATGGGACACTGGAAGAGATTAACTAAAATGCCAGGTGGTACTGATTGCTACTATTGTATAAATGACATGACTTGCCTGAGACATGTATGCTGAGACATGTATGCTATCTTGTTACTGTTCATGATACTGTATCTGATATCCTGTTACCGGTATACTTGTTACTTTACCTGATACGTGTTACACTATCTGTAGTGGCATACTCCGCATGTTCTGCATTGCATCTATTCTGTTTTCTGTATATCATGCAAACATCATTACTGTATATGCACCACACAGTATTGTGGTTATATGGCATATGCCCACCTGCATGTTCATATTGTATACGCCCACCTGCATGTTCATTTCTATCACGTCACCACTAGACACCATTCATGAGTAAATAAAATTGGTATATAAAACTGGATACAACTATAGACATGACCCGATGATAACATGTTAGGCAATGAGGGTATTAAAAGATGACATGATTATATTTTTCTACGGCTTATTATATGTAACGCCCCGATCCTAAAGATACGGAGACGTTATGGCGACGCATATACGCGAGGAAAATACCCCACGTATATACGCTAAGCCTAAATTGTAACCTGAACAAGCTATGAATCAGAACTATAATAATCAAGGATCACTGCAATAATACATATAAGACTACACATGATAGCAATGAATAACAGGAAGAAAATGACAGCTGAATAGAAGTCAAAGGTGATATACAGGAATCAAAGAATCATAACAAGAATAAAATGCAAGTATACCAGAATTAAAGGGAGAGGGCCCAAGCTCCTCGCAAGGCAAACCGTCTCATCGAAAACCTGCACATTAGAACAACCGTCTAATAGCTGGACGTGCAAACCCAGGGTCGTCAGAACGCGACCATAATGAGTGTGTGTGTAAAGGGAAACAGCTCGTACAGAAGAAACCATGTGCATATATAATAGTAAGAACAACTGCAGATATAAAAAGACTAAATAACATGATAAACACTAAATAACAACCTGTATGTAGAACAAGGCAACTAACATAACTGTAAACAACAACTGACGTTATGGTGTGTAACCTAGCATGTCACTAGTTGTTATACAATCCTGTCATGGTTATAGTTATATGTCTATCACAGTGATATAAATACAATCAGGTGATTAAGGTCAGTCATAATACATTAACAGTTTATTATTAATTATGTCAGCGAACACCAATTGTCACACGTAATAGACGCATCCCATACTACGCCTACCACACATGCCAATCGATGCCCTAAATTATTGAAACTGATCGGTTGGAGACATTGTCCATGCTTTAGGTGGGTCCCGTGCATACCCGGGACCACGGCCTCAGTTTCCTGGCGCTGAACCAGGCCGTACCGCTAGGTATTCAGTAACAGTAACAGTAACAGTAATCTCACTGTGAAAACAGTGGAACAGTAACAGTACATATGAGATGCCAGTCATCCCCCAGGAACCCTGCAGTGGAACCGTCAGTCGACTGCGCAACCTGAATCCTAGGTCCACCCAAAATACGGACGTTGTCTCCTCCATCAATTTCCCCAATCCCAGTGTAAGTTGTCCATTTACATTATTATTTATTTAATTCAGTTAAATCAGTCAATGTCCATGTTCTCTAGAATACTGGGACGATTCGGTGACAGTAACAATAACAGTACAGTAACAGTAAATCAGTAATCACATACACGGTGAACAGTATCAGTAACAGTAACAGTAACCGTGTATACGATGAACAATAGGTCTGTACCGTGGTTACGGTCAAACAATCATTTCCCAGTAACTTCAATAACATGGATAACATAACAGTAACAGTCTAGCTACAGCTCAATAAACAGTCTCAAATAAAGCTGATCATAATCTCACCCATCCATACTCAAGAGATATCATTACTATTCCATTAACTTATATTCCCAATACTATCCTTGCAAATTGTTAAGTATCAGTCCGTATCAGTGTAAACCAAAACGGTAAACTACCATATCAATGAATCTGTAATTAGTCCTCTCATCAACACCAATATGAACTCAATCTCTATCAATAGATGTAATCAATAACCATGCATGTCCTCGAGGTCAACAAGTCAAACGCATATCCCAATCATATCAAATAGGAAACATCCTCAAATACATGTGATCTAGAATATCTACCCAACTACTTCAATCATATCTGATATGTCCTCAAATACTTACTAATAAAGTCATTTCTAACTACTGATCATCATTCAATGTAAATAACATAAGTCTAGATCAATCCCAAGTCATTACAACCAACTTAAGATTCCAATAGTTCCATAACAATCGAGTATCAATACACATCAAGTAATCCGACACATTAATCACTAATCCGACATGCATCAACAATATCCAGTACTAGTCCTCTCACTCAAACATGTAACTCTAATTCATAAGTATTCATAATCACCACTTCTATTAATGATCCGTCATAATATCCCCACACTCGGTATCACCACATATCATAGACATGCATCTAAGTTCTAACATGGTAAGTCAAGTCATTCCAGTATATATCCATAATTAAACTCAGCTCTCTCACTCTAACAATTTAATCTGATTCCCAAATCCTCAAGGGTTCACACTTCTATTAAGATCAAACATGATATACCAATACTCGGTATCACAACATATACATATCCAATAAATCGAAAATGTTAGAAGTGATAAAGGGGAATATCCACTTCTTCATGACAACACTGAATCCACATATATTAAACATAAATGATATATCAGATCTATCATTACCATTCCCAAGTCAAATCTCCTTCCCCTATAGTTCACTAGCAGGCCCCAACAAATAAGATCCTATATATCAATGAAGCGACATTCTTATTTAATCAATCCTCATATGAACGAGACTATCATATCCTTAACTAAAATACTTGGACAACACTATAACAGTGACGATAACTAAATAACATGCATCAGTGTAATGGTATCATGACGTCACAACTGTAATAATTATATACAACAATAATTGAATAGGAGAATAATCAATCATAACTGAAAATCAATTAAAACACTCACATTGAGGAATCTGCTCATTACCGGGCGAGTCGCCGTTGTGGACACTGTGGTGCCGCTCTTCGCTGTCGGACTGCATAGGACGGTAGCCAGGGTGCTGGGGAAGACCTGGCTGCAATCTGGGGATCTCTCGCTCGCCGGAAGGGCCTGGAATCGCCGCTCGCTCGCTGCCTGTGCTGCTGGTCTGGGTGGAATCTGTTGTGCGCGTCGCCGGGCGAGTCGCTGCCGCGGTCGCTGTGGTGTCGTTCCTCGCCATCGGACTGCATGGGAGGGTGGCCAAGGTGTTGGAGAAGGCCGCCGTGTCAGTCTCCGACGACGTCTAGGCGTGGATCAGGAGAACTCGCTGCTCGCCCGGGGAAGATGGGGGTGGTCTGGATGGTGCACGGCTGTCCTTGTTGTTGTTGTCGCTGTTGTTGGTCCGGATCTCACCAAACCAATCCAAGGTGCTGTGGCATGCAACCGAACACATAAATAAATATGCTTAACACTTTACACCCTCCCGGGCACACCGACACATACGTGTACACCCACGTACACATACATATACGGGTACAAACTAATAATCATGCATACCTACACGTATGTACACTTATATACATACATTCATACATACTTATAATCTACTCATTCATGTACACTTCTACCACATACTGATAACTCACGCACACCCATATCAAAGCATAACACATGCATTCTCACACTAATAATTAAAATACATACATGTCAACAATAACATCTACTGTTTAACTACACACACCCAAGCACCAATATGCATACATACATTCTGAAAATACACTCTATACAATGTTACAGAATATACAAATATTAATACACTACCTAAACATTTACAGAGAGGGGAGGAGAGAGTCTCACCCACGGCCAAGGGGCTGCAAAAAGGGATCGGCCAATTGGGGATTGCCGTGACCATCAGAGAGGGAGGGGCGGCTGGCTGTCGCGCCAAGGGAGGGGATCGGCCAGATCAGAGGGGCTCTTGGGGTTCTGGAGCTCGGCCTACAAAAGGGGGGTGGCCGCCGGAGCTATAGGGTGGCGGCCTGGTGGCGCTGCGCCTGCGCAGAGGAAATGGGGGTGTGGATCTGGGGCTGGTGGCTGCGCGCCAGGGAGGAGAACGGTCAATGACTGGAGGATGAAGGGGTTACGGGCCTGGAGGGATGTGGGCGGCCCATCCAGGGGAGAAGGGGGCGCTCGCTGGAGGAAACCTGGCCGTGGAGAGGGAGGAGGTGCGGATCTGGGTTGGAGTGCGTCGGAGGGTGGTCCGGCATGGAGGGGCTCTCGCCTGCGGGGCTGATGCGGATCTGGGTGATAGGGTCGCCTGGCCTGGAGGAGGCGGCTGTGAATAAGGAGGAGAAGAAAGAGATTATGATAAGGTTAGGGTTAGAAGATAGGATTATTTATAGGATGGGTTAGTTAATGGGTTTGGGTTAATGGATGGGATCCAAATGGAAAAAGGGTATTGGGTATATGGTTTAGGCCTGGGCTGTTGGGCTTAACAAACAAAAGAAAAGATGAGAAGGAATGATGAAAATGATTTGATGGGTTAGGCTCCTATGGGCTTTATTCGGATCAAGACAAAAATAAAAATGATAGAGATTCAAAGTATGACTTGGTAGGATGGCTAATAGGCTAGGGACAAATGAAAAGAAAAAATAGGAATAGCACCAATAGCATATTAATATTAATTATAATAACAATAACAATAATAATGATAGTGATAATAATAATAATACACCAACAATGATAATAACCAGGGACTACATATTAATACAGACTTAAAATAATTTTCATATTTAATATATTAATAATCATGAGAAGAAGTATTAAATTAGTTAATAAAATAATGAGTAGATCAAAACAAATACTTTAGAAAAATGGAAATACAGTATTATCAAGTAGGGGTTATTACATTATATACTTATGATATGGTATCACTAGTGCAACTCATGTATTATATATTATTATCGTGCTTGTATTACTATTGTATCTATTACCGCCTCCTTCATTTTACCACTCACTAGGTCGCTTTCTGACGACCCTGAGTTTGCGTGCCCAGGTTGGAGATCCGAGTTCCCGTATTATCAGATAGTGCCTTGGAGTCACATAGGAGATTCCCCATCGAGAACCTTTGTAGGTATCTTTGTTCTTTGTTCCTGTTCTCTTATTTCTTCCTGTAGTTATATCTGTTATGATCACTAACCCCTTTCACAGTATTCTTGTACTTATTTACTGTTGGAACCATTGTGTATATGGAGTCTATGTCCTATACTGAGGCTTAACGTACGCGTGAGGTTGTTTTCACCTCGCGTATGTACGTCGCCATAATGTCCCCGTACCTGCGGGATCGGGGCGTTACAACAAACATGATCATTAGGGTAAATGTATGCGCTTTAGAGCGAGGATATACACAATAGCTAAACTATAGTGAGAACACAAAAATGTAAATCCATATAAACATGGGTGTATCTCAAATACTACATATATATATACACACACACACATATATATATATATATATATATATATATATATATATATATATATATAATATATATATATATATATATATATATATATATATATATCACAAGTCTAATAAATATTGCATTTAAACATAATGAACATGAAAAACATGAAAACCAATACATGCTATATATATATATATATATATATATATATATATATATAGACTTGTATCCTTTCAAAAGGATTTGATCCCGGATCCTTCCCACTAAAATTCAACCCTCCAACATTCGAATACAAGATCCACTCCGTTGAAGTTGATCTATACTATTTCAAGTATCTATAAACCAAAAATCAAGTGTTTTAAATACTTTTTGCCCATCCATCAAGTAGGGGAAAAACGGACGGCCTAAATAGTGAGTTGGTTAGTTTAACGGTGTAGAACATTTGAAATCTAACAAAAATTAGTTTATAGGGGTTTTTTAAATGTTTAGATCATAATGAAATGGCCGGATCGAGAATTTGTATGTCTAAAGACATAGATCTAACCAACTCACTACTTTCGGCCGTCCATTTTGCGTCGCTTGATGGATGGGCAAAAAGTATTTAAAACACTTGATTTTTGGTTTATAGATACTTGAAATAGTATAGATCAACTTCAACGGAGTGGATCTTGTATTCGAATGTTGGAGGGTTGATTTTGAGTGGGAAGGATCCGGGATCAAATCCTTTTGAAAGGATACAAGTCTATCTATATATATATATCACAAGTCTAATAAATATTGCATTTAAACATAATGAACATGAAAAACATGAAAACCAATACATGCTAAAAACATCAATTTTAAAAGCATGTAAACTAAAATAAGGAGTTAGAGATAGTTACCAAAACCAATAGGGCTATTCTCTAGGTTTTCAAGCTATGGTGGTCCTCCCACCAAACATCCTTGAAGGTGATGCATCAAATGTAGTGTCCATCATGCTCAAATGCATCCACCATCAAGGCACTAATATCTCTCACATCATGTGAGAGCCCACACCTACATCAAATATAATAGGGGTGGATTTTGATACCTATATCTTTTTGGGTCCAAGAGGGTTAGCACCTTTCCTAACCTAAATAAATTTATTTACAAAATTTGAAATATTTATTCTATCATAATAAAACTTTGCAAGGTGGCCCTTACATCCACAATGGGTACAAGTGTACATATGAGCATACATAGAGTCATGTGTGTGAGCATGATGAGCATATGTATCCCGTGATTTGTGTGCATGAATATGTGAAACTTGTTTCTTTCGAAACATGGATTCCAATTTCTTGTGATCCATAACACATTGGCTCAAAGTGGAGCCAAAACAATCAATACTTTTCTTCAACATGCAAATATCATTTTCAATTGTTGAAGAAGAAGTGGAGCAGGCATTCTTATCAATAGAGGATGATTCTATAGTAGCATGACAAACATGAGCATCAAAATCATTTTCAAAGAAGTATTTTCTTTTGAAACAAATTCCAATTCTTTTAAAATCAAAGCAATTTTATTTTTCAAAGAATTTTAATACAAAATCGAGTTTGTGAAGACAAAACCTCATTTTCTTCAAAACATCATCACAATCATTTTTATTTTTTAAAATTTTATTTTCCTTTAAAATAAGGTCAAGTTGGATTTTCAAGAAGTCCCTTTCACTTGAAATCTCAACCCACTTTTGCAAAATCATGTTTAGCTTTGAAAATAATTTTTCATTTTCTTCTTTTAATTTAAGAATCTTATTTTTCAAAGCTTTGTATTTTGAAAGCAAGTTTTCACAAAATATAGATAGTTCTTCATTTAATGCATGTGGATTCATGTTATCATCACAAGAAGAACTAGCACTAACATCTAGTTGAGTGTCTGAGTTTACCTCAAGGGAGTCATTCCCTTGGACTCTGAAGCAAGCTTGATCGGACTCATCTCCACTATATTTTTTCTCCACATAGTTTGTCATTTGTAGCTCGGGAGAGGTCAATGTGTTCCACACTGAAAAAATAGATTCACAATGAGAAATCATAAATAAATATTCTTTACTAAGTGTATGCTTTAATGCATTTAAGGCTTGTGCATTAGCCTCAATGTACTTGTCATTACCACAATAAGTTTTCTTGTAGTGACAAGATGGACATGCAAACCTAGGGCTTTTTAATAAGCACTCATTCTAAACTTTCACATATCGATGTTAGAAACATCAAACATGGGAGGGGCAAGGTGATCCATGAGTGTATAGACTATATGTGTGCAAATTCAAATCTAGATTAGCTATCCAAGATCTCACTCCTAGGTGGTTAAACTTAATATCAAGAGCGTTGGCTCTGATACCAATTGAAAATACACTTAGAGGGGGTGAATAGATGTACTAGCTAATCTAATAACAAATGTTGCGGAATTAAAAAAATTAATTGCAACACACTATGTGTAACCAAAGAATGTAGCCGAATTCCCGGTGAAGGGCTCTGAACTATCTCCTCAAGATTCCTCTAAATAAGAGTTGAGGTGCTATATGAAGCTCTCTTGGTTCAACACAAGTATGGGCACACAAACAATATCAAGCATGTAAGTGATATGAACAATATAAAGCAATGTAAGATATAAGAGAGATAGAGTTTAGAGATAGTGGATTAAACGCAAACACCAAGATATGTTTCGAGGTTCGAGCCACTGCTCTACGTCCCTACCTTCACACAGAAGGATTTCCACTACGTCCACATAGGACCTCCCATAAAGGGAACCTCCACCGAGGAATTACAACTCTACACTTAGAGTACACTACTCCTCTCTCAAATACAATCACCTCTACTCAAGAGACAAGACATAAAGGCAAAATTCAGTCATCTCTACACAAGAGGGATAAGACACAAAGCCAAACAACAACCACAATCACCTCCACATAAGAGGGATAACCACAATTTCAAAGCAAAATCCCAATTACCTCTACACAAGAGGGATAGGCATACAACCAAAGCAAAGTAGAGATTACAACACTTGGTGATCACAATAGACCACAAATAATTTTCCTCACAAAAATATGATCCTATAGATAGGATTAGATATGATAGCTCAAGTGTGAGAAAATAAGGTGTTTGAAAAACAAAATCACAAAGAAAAATACTTGAAAAAAATACTAGATAGAAATAAAAATAAAGATCAAAACCAATTTCCCAAAGACTTCTTTTTCTTTGATTTTTTCAACCCTTTGAAAAATAAAATAAAAGATAGAGATTTGAAGCACAAAAACTCTTTTAAACTCTTTAGAAAATGGGAAAGATGGCACTAGAAAATTGGTTAAAATTCTCTTCTCAAATCTTATTCAAAACAACCCAAGAGAAGCCCTTTAAATAGGCCCACAAAATTCTAGCCGTTGGCAGCCAGAAAAGGTCTATTTTGACCTTCCGGTCGACCAGCCAACAGTTAGATTTCTAACCGTTGAGCCTCCGGTCGACCGCCCGGCCGACCGAGACTAGCCTGTAGGTCGACCGCCCGGTCGACCGGTACTACCTGAGACCTGGGTAGTTACAGTCGGTCGACCGGCCTTTTAGGCTGGTCCTTGTGCACGTTCTCGTGCACATTGGTCGACCAGTTCGGTCGACCGACCTCTGGTCCGGTCGACCGTCCAGTCGACCGCCAGCAGGCTCTGACAGGGTTTAAGGGACTTGAAACTTAGTCATTTTAACTTCTATAAAATCCCATAAATTCTCATAAATTTCACAAAAACAATTCATATAAATATTTGAAGAACAAATATGTGTGACCAAAAATCAACACATATTACAAACTATTTGAACTATTTTTGTGATATTGAAATTAAGCTTAAACACAAAAACTGTATTTTTCAAAACTTAAATTTAAAATTAAAATCTGTTTTCTCCAAAACTCTGAACACATGAAATAGAATCATCAAAATAATTTTTTCTAACTATATGAAGTATAGATGCATATAGATGAAATCCAATATACATTAAACTATGTAAACTTGTTTTGATTCTATCTATTCATGAAAACCATATATATGTGAACTTGGAATCCAAAAACGGTTAAACCAAAAATCAAACATATTGAGCTTGTGTGTGTGTGTGTGTACTTGAGCATATTAACAACTAATCTTTCTTACACAATATCTAACCACAAACTTAACTAAACACAAACTGAAGTCTTCTTGTAGAACTCCTTCTCTAAGCCGACTCGATCCAAACACGATCCTATGAGCTTAACTCCAACCGAGTGCTAGATGCGATCTTGATGTGCATGCTCTTAAATCTACATGTGTTAGCTCCAAAACTCCTTTATTGAAGCTAAGCACCTACTAAGATCTTGACAGTAAATCTGAAACTAAATAAGCACAAGATTATTAGTATTATAACTACATGAGTTAATCATCATCAAAACTAGAGTGATGAGCCTTTGGGACAATAAATTCTAGATCACATTCGTCTTCATGAAGCAAAAACGACTTCAACAATGCTGATAAACCTGATGAGAAAGTATGCATATTAGACGACTATCGTCGATTTCGAGACAAATTGATTAGAAATCATTTGGCCGAATATACACCTCATAGGGAGCAAGTTGAGTCGTATAGTGAGGATAAAAGTGATGATGAATTTTAGTGTTTGGATGAAGTGTTTCAAGATGATTGGGATACACATACACCTCCCCAAGAGAAAGTTAAATTATATTGTGAGGATTTTGTGAAGATGATGAGCCTCTATTTCTTGATGTATTGTTTAAAGATGAGTGCAATCATAGTGGTGAGAAAACGTGTGTCAAGAATGTTACGTTTAGAGTTCCCTTTGAGAGAAAGAAGCTTGATTTAAGTATCTTCAAATTTAATGAACCAATTAATGATCAACCGTTTGAAAACATAACTCAAGAACCTTAAATTAACAAAAGCTTTGAAAACCTCTTCGAAGATAAACTTAACTGTTTGGATGAAACGATTAGAGATGCTTTGGTTAGTTGTATACCCCCAAAAGATATGGTTATTCCAAATTTTGAGGAGATGTATGTGGAAGAGCTCAAAATTCTAGGTACTTATATTGTTTATGCGCCAAATATAATGTATAACGAGGATGAATTTGTGAAAAGTGGTGGAGGGGAGAAAAGTAGGAGAAAGTTGAGAAAAGTGATGAATAAGTTGGAGAGGATGAACACTAAGCTGATAAAAAGATTGACCTCTCTAATTTCACCACTAAAGAAAACACAATGGTATGATGGAAAGCGAGCTCGAGGGAAGAAACCACACAAATTGGCAACATCACCTCTCTTACACTTTATTTCATATATTCATACATTTCATTCATACATTGAGGACAATGCATGAGATAGGTATGGGGGAGGGCTTATTAACTTACTAACATAGATAGATACTAATAAATTTTTTTCTCCTCTTTTCTTTAAAAACTTTTTGAAAAAGAAAACAATATTTTAATTTATTTTTATAAGTAATTAAATTAATTTTAAAGAATAGAAAAATCATAATTAGGATTTCTTAATACTTGATCAAAATAAGATTATTTGTTTGAATTTTAAGTTTAGGAAGAAAAATTAAAAAGTAATTTAGTCTTAATTTTTTACCTTGATGAAATATGCATACTTTATACACTTACACACTTAGGATTCAAAATAAAGACTCTTGTGCCTTAAAAATATTTGTGTGCGCGCGCGCGCGCGTGTTTGTGTGTGAAAAATAAACAAATCTAATTATTGATTAGCTAGGTACTTTGGCCTAAAAAAGTCTTGGTATTTACACGAAAGGTAATTAGATAAGTTTGCAAAAAAAGAAGAGAAAAATATATAAATATAATATATATATTAACACATCTAATAATTGATTAGTTAAGTATTAGGGTCTCAAGAAGCCTTGATACTTACACAAAAGAAAATTAGATGAGTTATACATATTAAAAAAAAAAGAAGTGCTTAAAGGGCAAGAAAGTGGTAATATTTTGAATCTTCTTTTAAAAGGAAAAAATATTAATATAAGACATAAGAGTTGGAGTTGAAGAATCCTGAGTCAAAAATTCACGATCATAAATATGCATATGACTTAGGGTAGATAATAGACTAGATGGGAAATTCAGTTTTAATGCTTACTAAGATTGATTACAAATGTGCAAAATTTTAGTCATATTTTTATATTTATTTATTATTAAACATTTCTATATAATGGTATTATTATTTAGTAATGTCATGCCTCCTTAATTAAAAAAGAGAAAAGAAAAGAGCCCAAAAGTCCAAGAAAAACCCAAGAGCCCATCAAGCCCAGATTATTAAGAGGTTATCCTATCCTAATTCAGAGATAAAAAGGAAAATCAATTTAAATTAAGTTGCCTGATCCCCAAGTCAAAGATAAAAGAGAGAATTTGAGTTTAAATTTGGATTTATAGATTACTTATTTCCTAAGTTATCTAGGAAACAAGATTATCTTGAATTCCAGAGTTCAAATGAAGATTCTGAGGATAAATCTCCACATGGACGGACGAGATGAAGCTACGCACAAAAACACACCCTGTATCTCCCTACCATTGCCGTGTTTTCTCCTGAAAAGTCACGGAAATGAGGCTTTCCTGAGGAGTTGGTCGTGGCGGTTTGGGGGTTGAGTTCTATAGGGATTCTACTACGAGGATCTCCTATAAATAGAAAGGTAGAGCAACAGAGCAGGGGTATCTCAGAAAAGCAAGTTTAGGGTTTTCTTTAGATCTTTTTCTTTCCGAATTTTTATTGTATTTTCAAGCTTTTAATTTGAATATTTGTAAAGAGAAGAAGGCTTTGTATTGGATCAGTGGCAATTCAATAAAGGTTCTTATTATTTTCATATCTCTTATATTTTTTATTTGTGTTCTTCAATTTTTAATTGCTTTATTTTATGCACCCTTTAATCACCATGCCTAGTTTAATAATGAATGTGAGTAACTAATCATCTTTGTAGCTTGCTAATCTCTCCACTAACTAAGTCTAGTTCTATAAGATGAATTGATTGAATTCTATGTATGTTTGAAATCCTAGGGTTAGGTTAAGATTCTTGAAAATTAGTGATAACTTTAAGTTAAACTAGTTTTAGGGTTATACTATTTAATGGTTATTCTTAGTTTATGCTTATATACTTTGATTGCTTAATGTTGAGTTTAAAACGATTTTTCCAATGCTATACTTTGAAACTTTAATAAACTATATTTAATTTTATCTAGTATACTTTAATTTGGGTTTTCTATCTTACTCTTCTTGCTTGAATTTGAAGCAATATTTTAGGATTAATCTTTCTACATTCAATATGATATTTATTCTTCATAAATTAGTACTTGGTTATGGTAGATGATTAGTGGCTATGATCTCTCTTTTTATTCAATCACCTCTTTTATAACCATCATTTTTCTTTTCACGTTTTACACGGAGAAAACGTATCGAAACGCTTCCATCGCATCTCTCCTTGCGGATCGACTCATTTAGCTCTTGCTACAGCAGATTAATTGTGAGAAAATAGAAAAATTTCTTAACCTTAACCTTTTCCTTTTTACTCTCTTTTCTCTTTCAATTCGTTGTTTAACTCATTTAATGTCAGTTTTTATCCACCATGAATCATATATTATGTACTAGTGTTATAAGAAGAAATGCATCAAAAGTTCATATATTTGTTGTTGGATTATCTCTAAAAACACATTTTTTGCGGCAAAACCAATCAAAAACTCAACCTATAACTACAACAACATTCCATATTAAGCGGCCATATGTTCCCACTCTTTTCACCTTTTATCATAACCTTAGAACTTCATGTTGCCTTTAAATTTTCAACTCAAATTAGATGTTTACAACTTTTGAAGTATAAATCACTAAATGAAAAAATAGATTATATCGCCAATCCTTGGAATTTCCCTCCTTTATCCTCTATAACATCTTATTCGCCTTTTTTTCACAGTTATTTCGTTTATGACACATAAATAAATATAATAGTCTAAGTAAAACCGAGTTTGCTCTGATTTTCTCTCGAAACAACAAATGAACTATACAAAAATTATATTGTGTCTAAATAATATTTTTCAGACTTGACTCATTGATAAAAAAAATGAGATTGAGTTACGAGACGTTGTCGGGTTCACGAGTTCACAACCAAGCTTATACCCAACTTCAAGAAGGAGAAGTGGGGAGAGAGAGTCCAATGCAAGACCTGGCCAAACGCAGAGTGAATAAAAACATTATGTGAGGTTAGTAGTGGGTCATGCCGTGTCATGTCAGCTAAACAAAGGTGCAGCTCATGTAAAAACAACTTGGCCCAGGCTTGACCCAGACTTATACATGTACTGGTCAACTGGATAATAAGGTAACTCAAGTGTTGCACTGGCGGCTCATTTGCTTTGTGCTTGAGTTGTGCAGGCTTATTTGTGTCTGATTTAGACCTCTTATTTTGTGTTTACTTTGTGCCTGATTCGATGAAGGAAAGTAAAAGATAAAGATAAGACTTCTCACTTTGTTGTTTGATTTTGAGAATTGGAATGAGAATGAGATGGCAAATGACTCAAATGAGAGTTGAGATATAATATAGATAACTATTAGATTAATAGCTCATTCAATAATATATGTAATTACCTCCATTTGTAGAGCTAATTAGATCTCCATTTTGCTTTGAGTGGGTCGTGCCCTGGATTGTGCCATGGTAGATTGAGGCGAGAGGAACAACCTAAGAATAAGCTGGATTGTAAATTTTAGATCCATGCACGATTTAAAATACTATTTTTATTATCTATGTATTGAAAATTTTCTGGCACATCGTGCCTTGAGCCGACCCGAGCCCAATTCCAACCCTAATATCATGTGATCCAGAACGTGGAAAACCACTGAATTCAACGACGTTTTTTTGCTTCAAAGTATGCCCCACAATCTTCTCAGCTCATAGTTGCAAATACGTGTACCATTGGTGGTTTTATTCAGCTGGTAAGATACAATAACAAACAGAGTAAATCATTTACTTATGTACGAATGTCTTGCACATTATTTTCTTCATTCTCTCTTTTATTTATTTATTTATTTATAAATTGTGTCTCTATCGCATTGATCATACTTTCAGCCAAGAGTAGGAGTAAATTATATTATTTCTGAAATCTATGATCTTTTTCCGGTGAGGACCGGATTATCGACACAAGGGGAGCAATCCAAGAATCAATCACCAGCGCTAGTTAAATTTAACTCCATCAACAAAAAAAAAAGCATCCACAGTAGGTCAGAATTTTGGGCTGCGTTCAAGCAGCCCCAGCTGAGATTAAGAGAAATGTTACAAATTTGTTGACAATTCATCTAGCATCAAGTGGGCCCCATGTTCTTGAGTTTAAGTGAATCCAATAGTTGATATGGAGTTAGATGAATCCAAAAACTCATATTGAGTTAGGTGAGACTTCTAACCCCAATTTATCTAACCTCCACTGTGAAAATTATTATTTTCTACTCTCAAATTTCAAAATAGAGTTACAAAAAACTACATCTATCATTCATCTAACTTTACCATTGAAGTTGTCCTTACAGTTTGATGTCATGGATAGCATATGTGGAAACTGGCTTTGATCTTTCAAATTAAAAGAACCTTCAGTTGCATTTCTCTTCTTGTTAGAAATTGAAATATTTATAAAGATGTTTTCATGATGTTTGCACTTAAAAAGACAAACGGAACGAAGGGCTCAAGCAAGCAGCATCGTAATTATGCGACAGGCTTGATCTGTGGGACTTAAGAGCCCACTGACTTGGGCCCGAACCCAATACCGGAGGCCCTAAACCCTTTTTTTATTTTATTTGGGCTGAAAACTCAATTAAAAAGATAATTCTATAAAATTCCACCGTAAATGCCAATTGAGCACTGCTCAAGAGGCATTCCACCACGTTTCCCTTGTGAGAAGTCGTGGTTTGAATCTCCCCATTCATGATGGGCGGAGGAGATTTTTCAAATCTAAAATTTGCAAAGTGCACTGAGAGACGTATTATGTAACAGTTTGATTTCGCGGCATACAGAGGCCGCTAAGCTCGACTAGCGGTTTGTGAAGACTTATTCACGGTGGTACGAAAGGCACGCATGGTGGCAACTAGTAGTTTCGTGCAGACTCTTATTGCGATCCGTGAGTGTACTTGGAGTTTCATTCTCTCTTATGAAAATTTCTTTTCTCTGCTACGACGAGAGTCTGATATAAACCTAGATGCTTTTCATTATAAAAAAAAAGATTGTTGGAGTTTTCTTGGGATTTCAATTGAATTGCATGACTTTTGAAAACGTTGGGACTTGATAATTCAGGATAATGAGGCTGAGGAGTTTTGGGTTTTGGATTGGGATTCTCTTGAGATATCAATTGAACTGCATTTGGGATTAGGGTGGGGACTAGATCTAGGTAAGTCACACTTTTGAGATGTTAGGACTTGAAAGTTCATGACAATGAGGCTGAGGGAAAGAATCGTGATATCTTTTTACATGGGCAAAGGAGAGCTTCATTAGACGAAGAGGTTAACAGATATTGGAAAGTGTTTAATACAGTTTCATCTTCTTTTCTTTATCGTTATCTTTTTTGAACATTCAAAGAAATCAGAAATTTTGTGTTGTGCTAGTAGATTAAGTAATCTTATCTGATAGAATCAGAGAAATAGATGTTCATGTGAGAGTGAAAATTTGATTTAAAAAGTATATCGTGGATTGATTTTTTAGTATGATGAGATATTGGTGGATATTGAAGATGGTAAGGTATCAGTTAGAGGCTAATCAAAGAGAAAATAAGTTAAAGACTAATAGAATTGATAACTAGACTGACGGCCTCTCCTGCTGCTGAGTTAGGGGTTGGTATTACCTGAAGTCAAAATTGACAGAGTTCACCTTCTCTAACTTTGCAACAGTCATGTCCGATACTACGATACCATCAAAATCTCGCTTTGTTCAGCTGGAAGCCCACAACGATGATATGCAGAAGAGATAGTGAAGACCAAGCCGGCATCAAGATGACAAGCTGCTGTCTTTCGACATTGAGCTGCTGCAAGTTGACGATTGTGTGAAATCAGAGCCCTTGGTAATATTGCCGCCGTACTCTCGTATAGCCTGAAGACAGAACCTTGGGAGTTGCTCGTGAAGCTCATGGCTCGTCAGAGGATTCAAGAAACCGATGACTGCTCGAAAACAGGAGGAATCGAAGAGAATGCCGAGGGAAGTCGAAAAATGGGACATTTGAAACTGGTCGCTGGTAGAGAAGCCAGCCCAAACACAAATACATTATGCTGAAGTTGTAAACAACCTCCCTTGCTGCTTAAGGGTTATGTTTATTTATGTTTAATAATATGATAAATTGTCATGCCCTAAGATTTAAAGTAATGAAATCTCGAAATGTGAACTGCTATGACCGCCTAATAAAAATCCAAAATGCATATTCTTTCTATAAAATCAAAATTGTAAACATAGTATTTCATATAACTTCACATGTATTCAATGATGATGCATCAATAATTACTTAAATATCATACCTATATCAATAAATTCCAAAAGTCTACAGAAATTCACTTGTAGAAATACATCAAAAATGTCTAGTAACTCATATAGCCTAGGATTTATCGACACCAACTCAAAATAATTATAGTAGTCCACGGTCCTTATGGACACATTGTCAAAATATGACTACATGCTCAGTTCAAATTTTAAAAGTATCCAAAAACAAACAAAAAAATCAATAGTTTTAAATATTTTTGTCATATGCAACATGTTACGATAATGAGTCACTAATTAGACATTAGTATTAAATATGTTTAAAATCCATTTGTCTTGAAAGAAGAAACAAATCTCTGTTACAGTCTAGGATCTAATCATATCTGATCACTTATTTTTTAAAGCAAACCCCGCATTCTTCTCAGCTCATAGTCGCAAATATGTGTACCATTGGTGGTTTTGCTCGGCTGGTAAAGATATAATTGATTGCAAAATGAGTAGTACATTTTATAAATAAGCTTATATATGAATGAATGTCATGAACATTATTTCCTTCTTTAACTCTTTTATTTATTCATTAATTGTGTCTCTATCACATTGATCATACTATCGTTTCTTACTGCGTCCAAGTGCTAGCTTTTTTTTCTTTCTTTCTTCTTTTTGAAATATAGGGCAAGTGCTAGTTATTAGGAGTAAATTATATTATTTCTGAAAGCATCTTTCAGGAAATATAACATTTTTAGTCTGATAGTCATAATCGATGAGTTGATGGGGCTCAGCAGCCCTAATCAGCTTTACTTTCCTTGTCAATGAGATCTCAATTTAAATTCCTCTATAGAGATAACAATAGCAGACTGCCGCAATAAGATAATTCCTCATACAAGTTGTCCACTGTGAAAAGGTTTACAGCTGCAAATGTGTTACCAACTCTATGACAGAGACAACGAACATCCCCATTTGGAGGTATTCTTATTGATTTCAAGCACAGTTGCAGAACTTGAACCACTCAACAAGGGTATTGAGTGAGAGTTCAAGAGCTGTCGAGTATTAAATGTCAGACATCTACCTTTTCATCTTCTCAAACATCTCCATAGGATGCATGCTACTTAGTCTGTACCGAGCAAAGGGCGTGGCCTTTTCTTCAACACAGACACCTTTCCTGGGCTCCCAGTTGATGTGAGGCAGCTATCCATGGAACATTCAGTAATCTGTGGCATGCATGCAACCGTCAGCTCTGATAGAGATGGCGTTTTGAGAGATTCACACTGGAAGTTTACACAGCCATCAGATTCCCTGGTTGGCAGTTCAGAGAGTTCATGCCTGACTGAGTCGTTTTCGATTACACCAAGGTTAGGATCAAGAAGGATGTTGCAGGCTCTTTCCAGTATGGACTGCAGGTACTTGCCTTGTGCTTCAATTCGAACCCGGATATGCTTTTGCACCTGTCCATATAATGAGAAGGTAAGGATCTTGATGAAGAGTTTTGGACAAAGGATATGAAAACAGATAGACCAGCAATTAACCACTGAATGCACTGACAAATGAAATGGTAACAAGTAAAAGCATTGCCACAAACAAAATTGTACTTTAAAGTAGGATAATATAGAAATCCCGCCCAAAGAGAACACACAGAAATCGTCAAAAAAGAAAAAGGAAAAACAGAACTTAACCCATATTAGCAACTAGGTAATGGTGCTACTGCTTCCGTTTTCCTGAACAATGAGCCTATAGGATCTTTCCGGAAAAGCATGTCGTGCCACATTTACTGGTAAGGTGTATGTAGTGCTAAACTAATGTCATAATATCTACCAGGTATTTGGGATATTTCTTCCCCATGATTATGTTGAAAAGCTTCGTTCTCCAAATTACATAATTTTCAAAATTGTATTAGAATCTCTAGATCTTTATAGTCAGTCAGTCAGTCAGTTATATTTGATGCAACATGGAAAGAGAAATTACTAATCACAGTCATCACTGATGACTGATTCTACTCCAAAAAAATCGCATTGGAATGCTTCAAAGAGAAAACAATGTGATACTGCTTTACAGCTGAAGAAAAGAAAAGATACTCTTCACAAACTAACCTCTAGTTGTTCATGAAGCCTTCTCTGAAGTTCCATCTGGACTCTCATTGCTTCGTTGCATCCACTGTCCAGGAACAGAAATTTGAGTAAAAGAAAGAACCATAGATAAGAAAAGGTTGAGGCTGCACTTACTCATTTAGTTCTTGGGCTAGTAAAATTGATGAAGATGAAAGTGCTGATTGTTTACTGTTCCAACTTTCAGCAGCACTAGAAGCTGTAATGCCATGACATACAAAAACTCAGGTGTTAGGGTGGATCTCAAAGAAGTAACAATAAGTAAATAACTAGATTTTGCTTTTCCCCTTATTCCAGAGCCACCAAGGGCATTTGCAGAAAATTGTGTACACGAGATTTTTGATGCTGACGTCTTTAGTCAATGGATAATGGTTGTGGAATCAAAGCTGATCAAATTTATAGCTGATATGGTGGTACTTTCCACAACTGCATGATATTAACAGACACCACTGTGGCAGAATGTCTCATGAGAATGAGATGCATCCTTTTTGGGTGGGTCCAGGGGTAACCCACATGGAAGGAACTGTAACTATAATAACCCATTCTACCCCTCGCAATGAGGGAGCATGCCCTAAGAGTCATATTTAACTCAAAAGCAACCACTGAAATGAGTGTCAAGGCAAGTATTTTATTTGTGAGACGTTGGATGCTCACCAACAAGTGGGGTTGTAAGGTTCAGTTTCCATGGGTTCAGTGAAACCCAAACATACATGAAGAAGGTCCAAAATTTGAGCATGGACCCACCTCCTAAAGATTTCAACCTACACCTTAAATGTGTTGATTCCAGGAAGATCCACATGCTATTCTACTAGAAAATAAGTTCACCCAGATCGCCCCAACACATGATTGTGTTTTGTATTTATTCCCACTCATGAAATTTGTACGTCACTATCAATCTTAATATAACCTCAGTCATTTTAGATATGAGTTAATTGCAAATACACCCTCTATCCTATAGATACTGGAGCAGATATACTACCTCAATTCTTTTATTAGCAGACAAACCCACCTGCTTTCATATTTTTTTTAATTCCCTAACTACCCTTTAGCAATATTACTTTTATATTAATTGATTCCCTCTCCCCATATGAAATTAACTCAATTTGAATTAAAAAATATAAAAGCAGGGGGGTTTTTTGCTAATAAAAGAGTTGAGGAGGTGTATCTGCTCCGGTTTCTTTAGTATAAGAGGTGTATATGCAATTAACCCTAATTTTTAAGGGAACAATTGTACCCAATGGAGCATTTTCTTGTTAACATTGCTTTACATCATCAATCATCGCCCACTCAGCTTTAAGTTTTTGGCTATAATGATTATCAAACAGTGTCTTAAAGTGATAGATGTTAACTGGCCCTGGATTCACGCTCATCATTGACATGTCATAAATATTTTGCACGAGGGAAGTTCTAAATGAGGGGAAGCACTGAAAACTTAACATTGCTTGACATACACTGTTAGCTCAGGACCAATCTCTTCGGCTTTTAGTTCAGTGGTTACCTAACATGGCAAAGGATTGCAATTCATGATTGAATTTGGTTATTTGTCGATCATTCAGTGGGTTCTTAAATTAACTTGAATGCTGGTGGTTCTTCAATCAAATCAATTGCCAAGTGCAACAGATAGCTAACTCTATTAACTCTGCATTAGGATGTTAGGTCAACCTATTAAGATAAGCAAGCATTAGTTACTTATGGCTTCCATTTATACTCCCTACACAATAAGCTTAAAAGGGATAACTCTTGTACTACCGTACTGCCCTACCGCCACTGAGTGGCACCCCTCCTGATGCATGTGTGCACGCACGGGGCATGTGCACGTGTGTGTGTGTGTGGGGGGGGGGGGGGGGGGGGGAGAGAGAGAGAGAGAGAGAGAGAGAGAGAGAGAGAGAGAGATACCATCTCTAGACTTGTCAAGGATCTCCTTGCATGATTGCTTCCCTAGTCTGTATTTCTGAAATGTGAGGAATGAAAAATGTAAAAAACCTAAGATTTAAATTAGGCTAACAGCTACAATCTTAGTCACTGGAACTGTCATAGAAAAGACTTATTATAGGATAAGGTCTGCAAGCATGAAATAGAAATTAGCAATAAACTGGTTTCAACCTTTTTTAAAGAGCTGTCAATGGTTCTTGCAAATTGTAATCTTCTTTTTTCTAGCGATTTTTGCATGTGAACAACAACCTCAAGCCTTAATGATCACTGCCCATTACTGGATTCATAATTTAGATTCTTTAACCTCATATTTTCCCGATACCTTCGATAAATTCAAACATTGTGCATAGAAGTATTGAATTTTTTCGAATGCCTTGTTGAGAAATAGACCTGAAGATGACTCTTCAAATGATAAAGAGTAAGACCCCTTATATTCATAATTCTCAATATGGTTTTTGGCGTTGCTTCTGCAAAAGAAATCCAGAAATAACAGAAGGTTTAGAGTCTAATCATGTAGAAAAATCATAATATTAATTGAAGGCATCAAAATAAAAATGATGGATACCTATGCTGAAACGTATAAGTTTCCTAATGAGGCCATAAATCTTCTTTACTTAAAATTTGCTGAGCATATAAAAGGACTCAATTCAGAATAATTAAAATGCATTTTAGGCCTCGCTCCAACCAATGCAATGTTAGGATTTTAACTTGTTTTTCAAGAAGAGATGATGGTCCAAAAAAATTCAATTGAGTTGGAGAAGACGATGGCTTGAAGCAGAAGAAACAAATTAAGATGAAGCAGTTTCCTTTTCAGGCGATTGCGAGTTTTCTTTTCAGGAGGAGTATGAATAGGATTTAATTCCTATTCAATGAAGGTTTGTTTCTAAAGATTAAAGGGTATAGAATCCTTCTAGATAAGGAGATCAATTCCTAAAAAGATTGATCAAGATTTTTCAACCATCCAAAAACCAAGATCATCTCATAGTCCAAATAGGTTGTATTGTAAAATCCTATAAATAAAGGTTGTAACCAAGCATTGCAATCGCCTCAACCAAACAAGTTTCAAAGAGTTTCTACAATAGAGAATCTCAAGTAAAGGAGACCAGAGGAAGCCAAGAAAGGAGCAAGTTAAAGGTGCATAGAGAGAAGATAATACTCCTATAATTTAGGGCTAGATTCAAGTGAAAGATGAATACTCTTGTTGCATCAAGAGGAAGGTTAGATCTCTTTGTACCAAGTCTATTAATAAAGCTCTCTCAAGTTCTCTCCCCGTAGACGTAGGTCAAGTTTGGGCTGAACCACGTTAAATCCTTGTGTTCTTTCTTTATTACTCTTTTGTCTAGGTATTACTAGTTTGTTTTACATCAATCTTTCCTTTTGCAAGTACTGTTCATATTGCCAAGTTCCGCTAACGTCGATCCTGAGAGTCACAACAATTGGTATCAGAGCATATCAATTTCGAAATAATTAGTATCAGAGCTAAAAGTTGAAGAAGGGCAATATGTCGAAAATAGGAAGTTCTACGACAAAGTTCGAGGTCGAGAAGTTCAATGGCAAAGGAAACTTCTGCTTGTGGTAAAAGAGGGTGAAGGCGTTGCTGGTGCACAAGGTCTTCACAAGACCTTGCAGGATAAGTCAGCAAAATCTGCAGGTATGTCTAACGAGAATTGGGAGGAGTAGATCTAAAGGCGGCAAGCACGATCCAACTATGTCTCGCAGACGAGATTATGTATAACGTGATAGATGAAGAAACGGTTACGGGATTGTGGTCAAGATTAAAAACGTTGTATATGACGAAAAGCCTCTCTAACTAGTTGTATCTCAAGAAACAATTATATGGGTTACGCATGAAGGAATGAACAGCAGTGTTGGAGCATCTAAACTTCTTCAACGAGGTCATTAGTGAGCTTCTGGCTGTTGATGTCAAGATTGACGATGAGAACAAGGCGTTGATACTTCTCAGTTCTCTTTCAGAGTCATATGATCATATCATCACCATCATGCTTTACGGTAAGGAAACTCTCATCTTGAAGGAGGTTACGCTAACTCTCTTATCTAATGAGATTAGGAAAAGGCCAAATCAAGAAGAGCAGACAGGATCAGGTTTGATCTCACGAGAAGAAAAGGAAAAGAAGAAGAAAGAAAAGGTCCAAGCTCATCAAAGGCTTGTCACTTTTGTCACAGGAAGGTCACTGGAAAAATGACTGCAAGCATCAACAAGAGTGGCTGAAGAAGATGGGGTAAGCTGTGGAGGCAGACGTAGCAAACGGTGTAGAGGTCACTGAAAATTAATGACTTCTTACGAAGATAACACTTCTCAAGGTAAAACCTGGATATTTGATTTAGGTAGTACGGTTCATGTATGTTCCCAGAAAAAACTGTTCAATAACTCCTTAGTTGTAAAGGAGGAAGGGATTGTCAAGATGGTAGATGGCTCAGCTTGTGAGGTCATCAACACTGGGACAGTCAAGATTACAGGAAGAGATGGGACAGTGCGTGCTCTGGAGGCGGTCCGCTATGTCCCGGAGGCACAATATAATCTAATACCCATAAGGGTGCTCGACGAAGAAGGATGTCGGATCCAAGTGTAACAAGTCGTCGTCACAGTCAGCCAAAGAGACAGGATAATCTTAAAAGAAGAGAAGTGTGGAGGGTTATACAAACTGAAAGAAGGAAACTCAGTTCGAGATGGAGTTTCAAGGATAAGCTTGGAAGGGAGTTCATCGCGAGGTGGAGCTTCAAGGAAGACTGCAAAGGGACGTGAACCGGGTCAAAGTGTTGCAGGAAAGAGAAAGGGTGCCTTCAGGTAAGGCCTAAGATAACCTAAGCCATGGCGGTAAATCAGCCAAAGGCTCCGGGGGAGAGGGGGCAAGAGTTAAAGGTTTCACGGTACGGTTACAACTAAGAAAAGAATCAAAGTATTAATCTGAAATCTCAAGTTGTTTTGCTAAAGGCCTGAAAAATAAGTCAAGGTGATTTTGTCTTGTTTTTCAAGAAGAGATGATGGTCCAAGAAAATCCAATTGAGTTGGAGAAGACTATGACTTGAAGCAGAAGAAGAAAATTAAGATGAAACAGTTTCCTTTTCAGACGATTGCGAGTTTCCTTTTCAGGAGGAGTATGAATATGATTTAATTCCTATTTAATGAAAGTTTATTTCTAAAGATTAAAGGGTTTAGAATCATTCTACATCAAGAAGATCAATTCCTGAAAGGATTGATCAAGATTCTTCAACCGTCCAAAGGCCAAGATCATCCCATAGTCTAAATAGGAGTTATATTGTAAAATTCTATAAATAAAGGTTGTAACCAAGCATTATAATCGCCTTAACCAAACAAGTCTCAAAAAGTTTTACATTAGAGAATCTCAAGTAAAGAAGACCAGAGGAAGCTAAGAAAGAGAGGAGCAAGTTGAAAGTGTATAGATATAAGGTAATACTCTTGTAATCTAGGGCTAGATTCAAGTGGAAGGTAAATACTCTTGTTGCATCAAGATAAAGGTTAGATCTCTTTGTACCAGGTATATTAATAAAACTCTCTCAAGTTCTCTTCCAGTGGACATAAGTCAAGTTTGGGCCGAACCACGCTAAATCCTTGTGCTCTTTCTTTATTACTCTTTTATCTAGGTATTACTAGTTTGCTTTACATCAAGTTTTTCTTTTGCAAGTACTGTTCATATTGTCAAGTCCCCCTAACGTCGATCCTAGGAGTCACAACAATTGGTATCAGAGCATATCAATTTCGCAACATGCAATACAGTTATTACTAAATTCATGGTGTACAGTGAGCAAAACCTAGTTGATCTTTGGCTAGGGAACTGCCAAATTTTGGTCTTTATGATAAAATGGGCGTATATAGAACATATTCTATGAAGGAATTACTATTCAGTGACATTATGGGTTTGAACTTTGAAGAAGTTTTTTCCTCTTAAGAAGGAATGAATACACATGAAGCTAAGAAACAAGGACCGTGATGAAGCAAATACACGATCGATCGCTTGACAAACTGTCATTTAGTTTACTGAGTGACGGTTTCTTTTTTCTTTTTTGAAAATGACCAGTTTTAAATATATTATGACTAATTTGCATGGAATTGGAGTTGACTTCGCTATCTACAGCCTCTTTCTATTGTTAAGCACAAGCGGAAACTTGATGAAGCAAAAATGTGAAGCTACCAGGGAAGTTCTATAAATAATTCATGTGGAAAATGAAAGTTCATGCTTGGATATGGTGGCTAATACTGCACCAGTTAAGAAGGAAAAATATGAAAATATGAACTGTCTAGAGAATATTTGTCATTGTTATCATCATTTTACAGAGGTTCATATGGAAAGACTCCATGCTGAGAAGACTCGGAGATAGTAATGGTACAGGCAAGAAGGTGGCAGCAGCAGTAACATCAGTAGGGGCGCTCGTGTTATCAAACATGATTCTGGGGCAATGGTTGCGGTTGAAGCGGTTGTGGTCATAGCAGCAAAGGTTGTAGTGAAGTGTCATATTGATGGTGAAGTTGATAGAATCAAGACTAGAATGCGGTACTGGCACTCCTAGTCACCGAGGAATAACTATGATGAGTGGTGATGGCATTGGTGGTAATGTCACCAGAAGTGGAAGAGTAAAAGGTTCTAGCTCTACCTCTATCAAGTTTACTACACATCTCCCTCTCACCTTTGCAAGAAAGAGAAAAAAAAATTAACTGGTGCTGAAGAAAAAAATTGTACCTTTCGACATTATTTTTAAATCCATATTACTTCAGTTCTCTCCAAAAGGAAATAGTGGAAAATATTTTGTATCAAAGTTTCTTCCATTTTCTCAATTTTCCTATAAAAATATAAACTAAACTGATTCCTCTTTAAGTTCTGCCAAGTAGGATAAGTAGCAAGCTCCGAACATGGTCTATTGATACTGATCCTGTAACCTGATTATGTGCAAATTGTGTTATTTCCAATCAGATGACCAAATATCAGTTGTCAATTCGTAGCCTCTATTGTTTCTCCAAGTCCTTGAAAAGTTCAACTAAAATAACTTTATAAAACCCTTCTCTATGTGCTTCTCTAAGAAAAGGGTAGTTCAAAAAACTATGGACTTATTACTAGTCATTTATGCGAGTATCATGTTATTTTTCTAGTTGTGGATTGTTAAACCATAATCTCCACTACCTCTAGCACTACTGATTTGAACTAGGAAGAAAACTATAAGAATAAGATTTTACAGTAAATATAAAGATTAAAAAAGCAAAATAAGCAGAAAGCACAGATTTCCAATTAAAGTGTCAATTTATAGGCCAACTTTGTGGTGATGGCAACAACCATGGGGAGGTGGAATGAAGAGAAAGTAGGAGAAAGTTGGAAGGAGAAAGCAAAAGAATATGGGAAGTGGAAGGGAGCAGAAAAGAGAAGAAAAAAGGAGCGAAGAACAAGACTATAAAAGGAAAGAGACATGGGAATAAAGAGGAGGCAAAGACGAGAGAGAGAGAGAGAGAGAGAGAGAGAGAGAGAGAGAGCGCAAAGGAGAAGGAAGAAAGAAGATACGGTTATAATGGAATTTGAGGGGGGTTAGCGGAGGTGAATAGCGACAATTGCCAAGGATGAGAAGGGTAAGAGGAAGGGAAAATAAGAAGAAAGATAGAAGGAGATGGAACAAGGTAATCCATCAATTTTTCCATTAACAGTGTGAATCTATTTGGTGTGGAGAAGATCAACGGTAGAAAAATAAAGTATAAGGAGTTAACTGCTACGAACATGGATTCTTATTAGTTCTCTCAAGTAGAGATATTAATATCGCAAATATATGGTACTAATACTGGTACAGCACTGCTCTTGCAATTATTCTTCTGGAGTCTGATCCATGAGGAATTCATATATTTGAGAGAAGACTCAATCCTTTTACCAAAATCCTAAAGCATCAATTAGTTTATCGCTCTATTGTCATTACTATTATTGTTTCATTACCATAAGATTCAGATACTCGTCCCCACCTTGCCACTCAGAGACAAATAGGAGTTTTCTCTTCAAGATTACATCAGTTGTAAAAAAAAGGGGAAACCCCAAGGTTGTCGCAGTAAAAATATGACGTCTTAGTCAAGTATACTCGCATCTTGATGCTTTATCTTGGACAGGCATCCCTTACAAGTCATTTTCTTCAATGATCTTTTCCTTAGATGAACACAACGAGCTTTTTAAATTCAAAAGGATATAAAAACTAAAAAGTAGTAAAATTTTCTGAATTAAAATGAGAACAAATGGTTTCAATTGTTGATGTGAAATTCAATGGGAATGAAGTAATTGAGAGAAGGGTAGAGAAAGGAATCCCTAAATAAAACAGTGATCACTAAATATAAGTACTCAAGAGAAGAAATCAATATATCAATACAAATGATGAACCTTAAATATAAGAAGCTGCAATAATATCTGAAAATATGGAAATATAAAATTGGCGGCAAGGCACTGAAGTTATACAGTTAGATTAACAAAAACTTGTTGTTAAAAAATAGATTTGATTCGAATTCGAAACTACAATATCATTGTAAGCTCTATAATGGTTTAAACACCTTATATAATTCTAGATTAGACATGATGCTAATTTAATTGATGGAATTCAAATATAATAATGGCATTAGGTCTTCTACGTGCACAAACACATCTTGTAATATGTATGCTATCATAATACAAAACGGTAAATTTTATGAGAATGATCTTTGTTGATTGGTTTTAGAAAGATAGATGTCTAATGTCTGCCCCAAATTCACTTGATATGTTGCTTTTTCATTTTCTATTTCTTTATAAAATTTTCTGTTGGTCTCTTGACATTCTTTATCATTCATACTATATTTGAGTTTTTTTGGAGATGTTTTTACTGTATGTATTGCTATTATGCAAAATAATAATAATAATAATAAAGGAAAGAAAAAGTAAAAGAAAAAGGCGGTGTGTGTATTCACATTGTGAGATCCAATATTTGGGTTAGGAATGATGCCTCAAACCGGTACGTTCACACCAGAATTCAGGCTAGATAGTTTATCAGTTATTCAGGCTAACCTAAAAGTCGGCTTTCCTATAGTACCCAAAAAATAAGTCAAAAGGAAGAAGAAAGAAAAGGAATGACTTTATCCAAATTCCCTATTCAAGTCTTGTGTCAAACCCTCTATCATCATTGATCAAATGATAAGAATTAGAAAATTAACTTGCAAATCTGTAAATGACTACCAGTCCCTGTTATTTCAGGTAGCACCCACAAAGGTACCCTTTTCAAAGTCAAATTCAAATTGTTCACAATTAGTTGGTAACAACTTAACAGTACAGTAATAGCAGTCAGTAAATCGCGCAAGTGTCTGCTTTTAAACACCTGTCAACAAAGAAAAACCTCATAAAATCGGTAATCCAAAAGGATTCAATAGAATAACAGAGTTAATAGACTTAACCGAATGGTAAAAATAGTTTAATCTATCTGACACCAGCAATATTGAACTGACAAACTTCAATTGCTGTAGTAATGGAACACAACATCTAAGTTGCTCAAGTACTTCTATGCAGAAACTAAGTAACATACTGCTGTACCTAACTAAAAAAAAGATGAAGGAAAAAAATGAGAGAAAGAAATAGAACTGGCCCAAGTGGCTTATATGACAGCAAAAAAACAAAAATCCTTTTTCAGTCTTAGAAATACAACACAGATAATGATTAACATCGTGGAAACAGTGGACATATTGCATATTTATGTATTTATTCACTATTATTGTCAACATCATCCCACTTGTTGTGTCCCCCATCCGCAACCATGCAAGATGGACAATATCTAACCAGCATGGAATATATTGCCAAGCTGCACTGAATTGACTAGAATTGTTTTCAGTTGTGAATCAAAGACACATTCAAAATAGATGACTTAATCAACGGAATTTCTTATTGTAAAACTGGACAACATTAAGAAATGATAAACACATATACAAAAAACAAATTGCTTATGACTGCAAAATCTATAAATTATATTTTACAAGGCAAAGACAAGGCCGGCATATCATATAATTAATCATTTAGCATGCATCATGTGCGTCCTTTACTAAAGGGAAGAGATATCATAAGCAATCATTGAAGTTTGAATAAAATATTAATATATCAAGCCTAATCAAGTAAAGATGAACCACCTAATTGATGCCAGGCAAGACTTACTGCTAACCCAAAGAATCATACACAAAACATATGAACACTTAGAAATGACCCAAAAGAGCTCATGATGGCAAAGAAGTTTCCATGTAGCTTATCCAGAAGAATGGGGATAAATACTTTGGTAGTGCTGGTGGTTTTTGCCAACATTGTCAGTATATAAAAGCCAAGGCAGTTAAACATTTCTATTATAGAAAATATAAAGTACTAGTTATGTTAGACTTTGGAAAATACAAGCATATACGCCAGTAGAAAATCACTTTTGAGTTCTAGAGCTACAAATATCTGATTCCCTTAGTAAGAAATATTTTGTTCAAAGTGGGCATACATCAGAATCATTCGCAACTATTGCAACCACTCACCATCTAAGTGTGTTCCACATTACAATCATGAAGGTTGGCAAAAACAATGGTTAATTTGGCGACGTATAGGAAACGCTGAAAAACCACCGTCTTTCAGACCAAGGAAGAAGATTTATGCATTTCAGACCAAGGAAGAAGATATGATAAACACATCAAGCAGAATATATGGATTGTGGAGGTTAAATAGAGAGTTGCCTAATTCATTGCTGATATTCCAAAATATTTTTCATTTCTTTTTTCAAGGAAAAAAAAAGGAAAATAAATACCCAATTTTATTGACAAAAATGTACTGAACTCAACATCAAATGAAAGAGGAAGTAATGAGACAAGGAAGGGGACAAACATGGGATGATGGGAGGGCCAAAACCATTCTTCAAACAGTATCTCTCTATTTGGGCTAACTACATTTCATCAAACAGGACACTCATCTTTTGACCATCATCAAATTCATACAGCCAAATGCAAACACTCCCCAAATCAAGAACCCATAAAAGCCATTATACACACTTTCTCCTCCAATCAAGCCACATTGTCAAACACATTCCACCCAAACAACCATTCTAACAAACATGTTAAAGACACAGCAACACATCAATGCACAAAAATGGGCAAATGGGTATTCTACAAAATCAACAAAGACAGGAGTTTGAGGTGAGGAATGCTCACTATCGGGACCTCCGAGCTGCGCAACGGCGTCAACGAAGCGGTCGTGGAGCTCCGCAGACCAGCGCAGGCGAGGTTTGGGGTCCGTAGTCATCACTAGCCTTGCATCCACCTCAACCTCACCACCACAACTGAACATTTCTTGTCCGTGAACAAAAAATATATATATATATGATCCTAAAATTAAAACAATGACACAAGGAGGAGGAAGAAGAGGAAAAGGGTATCCCTTCCTCTTTTCTTCCCTCCAATTCTTGATGATGGGTTGGTTTGGGGTTTTGGTTGGGGTTTTATCTGTTGTCCTGTATTTTCTTTCTTTCTTTGTGGCAGGAAAACAAACAAATTTTTGGGTTGTTGGGATTCTTAGCTTTGTATTTTGGAGGAGGTAAGGTTACCAGTAAGGTGAGGGGAGCTACTATTATTGTATATTTGCTTACTTTTTGTAATGTAATTGGACTTGAGAGTTGAGATAATATTTTTAAGGGGCATAAATGGGAATGCAAGAAAGCAACAAGGACGAGAGGATACAAAGGGGAGCATGTGTCAGGACTAAGAAAACAATATTTCCTTCTTGTTGACTGGGCTGGGAACTGGCCCATTGGGCCTGTCTTGTTCAAATGGACGGATATGAAATTAGGGCATTTTTGGCTAAACCAAGTCTAAGTGGTAATTGTTTCAGATCTTGGAGTTCATAATTGTTATATTTATAGGGTTTTAGCAAATTACATTTATCTTTTAAAAATTTACCTCCACAACATATATCTCTCTAACAGTTTACATTTCAACATGACATATAAAAGTGTTTAGTAATAACGAGAAAAAGAGTTAGTGACATGGTATAATGATAAATTTCTCTTTGGAACGGGTAAGAGGTTCGCATCGTGCTTCACTAGGTTATGGTCCATTTTTTTTTTCTCAAAAGAAAACCAAAAAAAACTACTTTGCATGCCATAGTTCCATACTATATACGGGATAATTACAGGTTATCTTTTCAATTTATTAAATATTAATAATTTTAATTTTCCTTTTAGATGTTGCCCTAAAGCATTTAGATTAATTATGTGTAATAAGATGGAAACGCTGAAAAATCAAAATCCTGTGTTAATTAAAAAAACAAAATTTTAAACAAAAATAGTGTTAATTAATTATATACAACAGTTTGGTTAAATACTGATTGATCATAACCTTAATTCTCCTTGTGTCCTTACACCTCACTCAGCACCTAATCCCATTTATCCCAAACTCTAATCTAACCTAAACTCTGTTTCCAATCGTTCTCTTATCTCTAACCCAAAACCTTAAACCAAACCCCACCAAACCTAAATCATGTTCTTAATGTATTAGAAAAATTATTATTTTATGGTTTAAAATAGGTTTGAATTAGGCATAATCTATAAAACTAGGCTGAGGTTGAAAGTCTTGAGTCTACGGTTTGGATAAAGAAAGGGATAGATTTATATAGGGTTTGGAGTTTAATTTTTATTAAGGCTACGCACATAATTTTAATAATTACTTTGTCATTATAGTAGAACCTTTTAGGCTTATTTGTAAGAGTCATACCTTTGTTTATTTCAAAATCATATGTAATAATATGTAAGAAGGGACAATTTCATCATGATAAATAGGAATCACACAACTTTCAGATGGCAAATAAAGGGTCAAAATGTGATCAGGCAGCACATTTTGTTGTAGGGAGTGGGTGAAGTGGCTGAAAACAACAAACTATGAGAGAAAATGTGATGTAGTTACCAATATTTATTATATCCTAATCATGATCACAACAAACAGGCCTCCTTTTCTTGAAGGGGAAATATAAACACAAGGAATACGAATTCAATCACAAAGATTTCCTCTCTAAAGATGAGCTATGAGAACTATATACATTCACTAACCCATGTATTGTTTGATTACAATAATTACATAGCCGGTAATTATAAAAGATATAGAACTAAACTTTCTCAGCAGCCGCGACCTCACCCAAAAACTTGCATGAACCAAAACCCTAGCTCAATACACCAACCATATGAAATATGGAAAATTGGCTGCCATCTCTCGGCTGCTATAATCATCTACACCTGCATACGTTGAGCAGGCGCCAAGCCCTAATACTTAGCACTGGAACAGGTATCTGAGGTCATCCACTGTCAGCTTTGTAGCGTGTCCCCCAGGTTGGTCTTCTCCGAACGCAGATGAAACCATCTTTCTCTTCTCCTCCTGCAATAAATGAGTTGCAGTGATTAAATTCCCGGACACCGAATCTAGAAAATAATGAAAGCTTCAAAGTAAATAGGGTCCTCTTTGATTAGGAATGTTGGTGATGATTGGTGAACCTAGCTTGAAGCCAAGAGTGGCTTGGCTTGCATAGAAGACATACCATCTGGGTTTCATTTGATTGTTCCTAATAATTGGTTTCTAATTAAAGTTGCAGGATGCGAGGACAGTTGATAGGGAGGATTCCGAAGGATTTGCCATGGATCATGTGATCAAATTTGCTGCCAATTGCAGATCTTCTTTGGCATCTTAATGACCAGTATGGAGGAATATGAACAGGTCAGTAATGGGTCTCTGATTGTATGGGTTTCGAAGGAGAATGTACAAATTGACATAGACGAGTTAAAGAAAATGGGTTAGTGAAGGTTTGGGCATAGTTGCCAACACGTGTCATTGAAGCGGGGTACAACACTTTATACAAGCACAGAAAACGACGTCCCAAAGAACATATGTATATATGTATGTGTATTTTTATCTATATGTGCAAACTCTTCAAGCTAATTTAGAAGTTTCTACACAAAAATTCAAGAGATAAGTTGTTTTACAACAAAAGAATAGGTCATATAGAAAATATTTGAAATGTAATTCTTATTTAAATATATATTTTTAATATATATTTTCAATACACATTGTTCATTCAAAGTTTATTTTTAAAATTTCCTATACTTCAAACCAATGTAAGTAACTTTCTTCAATATGTTTCTAATATATAAATACATTTTCAATATTTTCCCAAACAAACTCTTAATTTTTTTATTTCTTCAACAATAAAACCTAGTATCACATGCAACTTGTGCAGTATTAGTAAAATGTTGGAAAAATGTCCCAAATATTATAAATACGGTGTCCCATGAGTATTGAAAATGAGTTAGCGAAGGTTTGGGGGTAGTCATAGTTGCCAACACGTGATACTGAAGCGAGAAGCGACACTTGATACAAGTACGGGACACAGTCCAAAAAAACATGGAAAATGTATGTGTGTATTTCTATCTATATGTGCAAACTCTTCAAGATAATTTAGAAGTCTCTATACAAAAATTCAAGCGACAAGTTTTTTTACTAAGAAAGAATAGTCATATAGAAAATATTTGAAATGTAATAATTCTTATTTATATATAATTTTTAATACATATTTTCAATACACATTATTCATTCAAAGTTTATTTTTAACATTCTCTATATTTCAAACCAAGGTAAATAACTTTCTTCAATACTTTTCTTATATATAAATCAGTGTTGTCGAGGCGCAGTGCCAAGCGCAAAGGACCCAATGTGTGAGATGCGCACGCGAGGCGATGCACCTCACATCAATGAGGCACAATTTTTTTAATTAATTAATTAATCGATGTGTTTGCATACGTGTATGCATGTGTCACTCTCTCATACTTGTGTTTGCAAGTTTGACAGCAGCAGAAGCAACAGCAAAAGCAGCAGCAGCATAAGAAAAGAATACCTCGTCGGAGCACCCCCCCCCCAGGCTCCCTGCTGGCCTCGCCGAACTCCCCGTTAGCCTCCTCGACCTCGCCGTTGTGCCTTAGCTCGTACAAGAGGTTTTTTCCCTTCTCTCTTTCTTCTTCTCTTTTTATTTTCTTTCACACAAGCAGGTCGGGTCGGGTCGGGTATAACATCAATTCAGTGGGTTTTATTTTATTTCACACCAGCTAGGCCAAGACAACAATAGGCGCTACGAGGCACGAGCGCGCGACGTGCTGTGAGGCACGAGCGCGCGCCTCGCACATGCGCATCGACGAGGTTGGGGCGCAAGGCCGCGCCTCAGGCGCCGTGCCTCAATTGCCTTCAACAACACTTATTATAAATAGGTTTTCAATAGTTTCCTAAACTATTCTTAATTTTTATTTCTTCAAACCTTGTATCACATGCAACTTAAGCAGTATTAGTAAAGTGTTGAGAAAATGTCTCAATATTATAAAGACAGTGCCCTTTGAGTATTGAAAATGTTTCCCTACTTTTTTTAATATAGTATGGCGTCCGTGCCAGAAACTAGTTCCCCGAACGAGTGTCCCACCCACATGCAGAGTGTCCAGTAACTATGCGTAGAGTAACTTGGGTTATAGTTGAGGAAGAAGGGGAAACAGAAATTAGTTATTAATCATATTAAGTACACTGATTAGAAAGAGTATTGTCTATGTATCTATCTCTACTACTACTAAGATCACCACTAAAAGTGCCATTTGGGACATGCCATATACAATTTTGTCTACCATGTTTGAGAAAGTTGAAAAGTTTAATTTCCACTAAAAACCAATGTTTAAGAAAGCGATATGCCACAGAGTTGGGGGCTAGCGCCTCAGGGCCTAGGCATTTTTTAATTATTTTTAAAATTTATTTAGGTGTATTGCATAATTAAAAACATTAAGAAAATCATAAAAAATACAAACATTTCCGTGCCCTAATTCGTATAACTCACAACAATTATCCAATTGAACTTAAAATTAGCTTCATGCCTAATTTATTAAACTATAATCAAGTATCAAATGATATTATTTGCGGCATTATTTGGCACTGCCGCACTATATAGCACTTAATATACTTTGTTTTGCTGGCGAGTATCATGTTCAAAGTCGCGGTCTTGGTCGCCGACTCGACGAGCACTGAGATGGATCAACCGCGGGTCTTGGATTGGTCTAGAGCGATACACGCAAAACGCTACATAAAAAGCTCAAAAAATTCTGAAAAAAATCACAACAAATCTTAAAAAATTGTAAACATCAATTTTTATGTATCACATGTCCAAAACGAGTTTATTTTAAGCGGTAATCGGGGAAATATGATGATTTGAGGGGTAAATATAAGAAATATGATGATTGGGGGGTAAATATTAAAACCAAATATAAAAAAAGATTTGAGGTGAAAATAACTAAATTTGAAAGATTTGAGGGGTAAATATAAGAGAGATTTGAGGGTTGAATACAAGAGAGATCAGAAAAAGAGGGGGAGAGAGAAACAGAGAAAGATCGGAGGGGGGAGAGATTAAATGAGGGGTAAGAAGGCGGGACAAAGAGAGATCAGAAGGAGAGAGGGAGAGAAAGGGAGAAACAAAGAGGGATACAGGGAGAGATCGGAGGGAGGGAGGGAGAGGAGGTGGCGGTGCCAAATGGGCAGGCCAACGACAGCGGCACAGGTGAACAGTCGGTCCTACTCGGGGCCGATTCGGCAATGACTCGACCGACTAGGCCAAATCGGCCCAAGTCATCTCGGAACTCGGCCGAGTCGGGCCGATTCCGCCCAAAAGTGTGATTCGAGTGCCAGACTCGTATCGTCTACTACCGAGTCGGAGACGACACGGCTGAGACTTCGATCCCTGACGAAGATTCAGTTGCAACTGCAATGCCAGTGAAACATAGTATCCTCTTCTTCTACTGCTGCAACAATAGTTTTAGCACATAAGAGAGAACGAACAATAAAAGAGTAGCAACACCCAACAATAGTAACAACATCAGCGACAACAAAGAAAGACGAGCCAAGTAGATGTTGAGAAGAGAATAGGAAAAGACAGAAAGAAACGGCAACAGTAAATGAAGAGAAGAGAAGGAACAACTTCAAGGGTGGATGTTAGGGCATGTCCCTCTCTCTGATCGACTCATATTTCAAGCGAAACGAGTCGGACCAACTTTGAAGTGGGTTCAACCCGATTAACTAAAAAAAAAATTTAGTAAGTGTCCCACCCAGGCAACTAGGCGCAAAGCATAGCGGCCCAGGGCCCTCAACCTAGGCGGCGCCTGGGCTGTATTTAAAACATTGTTACAACTTTAGAAATATAGAAACAAAATATATGGATAATTTAGTTTCTAGACTCGTATTTTTTTCACTGACACGTTCAATATAACCATTACGTTTCTATTCCTCTATTTGCAAGAATTTCTATTTGAGTACTCTCTCTCAAACACATCTATATTATAACTTAAATAGAGAAGATAATTATTTTAAATAAATTTGGACTATAAACTTTAAATTTCTATGTATTTGGATAAGGGCTAATTTGAGATTTACATCTTAGTCATAGATATTTAAATTTTAATTAATATTTATATATATATATATATATATATATATATATAATATATATATATATATATAAATCTTCCTCTTCTTAGACACTCAGTGATAACCATCAAATATGAACACAAGTTTCTAAGCTATATCTTTATTTTAAATAAAATATATTCTAGTTTAACTTTTATAACCTTTAAATAAGTATTAAATATTAATTTAAACATATCTTACATATTTATTCTATTTAGCAAACAATACTTTTTACTTTTTCAAAGGTTTAAAGATATATTTCATATTAATAGTTATAAGTATTCATGATCATGATTAGATAAGAAAATAATTATCATTTTCTAATATTTTAAATAATTCTTTCTCTCTCAAAACATGCATTGCATGTGTGCAATATACCAAGTACCTAACAAACTAATTGTTGGGGGTTATTTTGAAACAACTTACAAAATTAAGAGGAAAAAAACAAAGGTAAAAGCATGGGTTGAAATATTCGCTGCTGGGCATATCGTATCTGAATCAAGCCGACCTGACACGATATCGTGCATCAATTGGGGGCATTTAAGTAAAAAATGCAGAAATTATATCGTACCAAGTTGGTATCTGTATCATATCAGCCAATTCCAATCGAAACCCAAAAACAAAAAAAATCAAGAAAGGACGAAGATGACAAGCTTAGATCTAACCTTGAAGAAGCCTTTGAAGACAAGAGGAGGTTTTTAGACATTGTTGGAGGCACTGAGGCAGATAAAGATTGTCGAAGCAAGATCGAGGGCATAGTAGGCCAACCAAGTTGTGCGGAGTTTGTTCGACCTTTCATCACAATCGTGGTCTTGCTTGCAACCTTCCATAGTGATCGAGATTCAAAAGGCGCGATGAGGATAAGATACTCTCGGTTCAAGAAGCATTTATAACTTATTTACCCTCTTACACGTGCAGTTTAAAATGTGATGGGTTGAGTTTTAATAACTTAATGGGTTTCTTAAATTAATAGGAAATAATTATGTTAATGGGTCGGACTGTTAATAATTAAATCTGAACATGTTTATATTAATAAAATAACATATTAATTCTTAAAATAATAAAGTAAATAACATGTTAAGCTATCTCACTTTCGAACACTAAACAAGAAGTTACCATAAGCAAATAAGTAGTAAAATTAAAAACAAATTTTATTAATAAACGTAAAAATTAGCATAAAAGTCAAGGCATCTCACTCTCCAACACAAAAAAAAATTAACTTATTACCTAAGTTTAATATAGATATATTAATTAGTACCAAATTAGTCATTCTGTTGAATAAAAAAACCTCAAAATAAAAAATAAAGGACTAATGTTTATTAATGAGTTATTTATATACAATGTATAGACAAAAGAAATGATTTAGTAGTAAATTATTAGACTATATTATACTATATTTTATTGACATAAAGTGAACAAAGCTCAACCAATTATCCTAAAAAGTATGTCAAAATGTAATAAATTATTTTAACATTTTTTTAAACAATAACCCTTTTTTTTTAAAAATGTGCAGCAACTGATATGTCGAAGATGAAACGCCCGATTCCAATCTAGAAACTTGGCCGATTCCGATATTTCAAACCTCAGGTAAAAGCATTTGGCCATTGTCTCGGATTCAATTGTTTCGTCTCAGTTCTAGTGACGTGGATCAGATTTGGTGGATAAGTATCTGTTAGTTACACACTTACATTAAGCATCGATCAGTTTCATAAGAATGAAAAATATCAAAACCTACAAAAAAAAGTGAGAAGGAAAATCCAATTTCCTAATTAATAATGTCATGTATGTTCAACTTTCTATAACCATCCTAATAAATCCTAACAAGTCATATTAGATCATAATTACACATTTTAACTTTTTTAGATTCATAATAGTATTTGGAGTCGTAAAGTTCTATCAGTCATAGCTTGAGCAAATTTGATCTTGTATGAGTCTATATAAAAGAGAAGTGCTCGTGACTTTATGTAATTGTAAATTGTAATTTTTCCAATATCAATAAAGATGTAATCTTTTGTAGTTTAACATGGCATCAGAGCGAGGAGAAGGCCATTGCGAGTTCTTGGCAGCTGGAGTGTAGAGAAGGGAGTTGGCGGTCACCGCCAGAGGAGAGAAGTAGACTCAAAAGTCGGATTTGGAGTTGAATTGAGTTAGATCTTTGATGCCGGTAGAATCTGACTAGGATGTGGTCTGAGGAACCAAGTTCTTAAGCGGGTCGGATCTGGGTTGGATGAGATCCGAGAAGACTGGCAAGGAAGTTGGGATCTAAAAACTTCCTCTTCTCTTAAGCTCTCAAAACCTCCTTTTTTATTAGTTTGGGATCCAAAGAGATGAATATTTGACTTTTCACAGTTTTAGCATAATGTTTGGTTCAATTTCGATTCGGCTCAGTTCAACTTGGTTTGGTTTGCAACTTTGACATTTTCAACAATTCACCAATTTGACATCTGCGTCAACAATTCATAATTTAGCACTTTAATTGTGTCAATATTAGTTTTTTTCAGTTTTTTTTTTAACAAAGTCTGAAACTCTGGATGTCATATCATCATGAGTTTAAGGGGCGGATGTTGTACTAACAGTATTTGGGGTCCTGAAGTTCTAGAAATATTATGAGTCATAGTTTCGGTAGGATTTGGTTTTGTGTGGGTCTTTTAAAAAGAGAATCTCTTATGACTTCATGTAATTGTATTTTGTAATTCTTCTCAACATCAATAATGATATATTTCTTTGAAGCTTAACATATTTAATTCTGATTATTAACTTAATTTAACTTGAAATTGATGAGCTTCATAAAAGGAAGGTCCAGATCTAAAACTAAGTTCTCAAACCTTGATAGAAATATGAATATTTCAAGAGGTAATACAGTATAAAAGATTTTGGGAACAATATACAAGGTCCAAGCTTCAAAATGTGAACATTATACACACACAAATAATTACAGAATAATTATTGTCTTTTTCAGGGCATTTTCACAACTTCTATAATAATCTAAAATTTACATGCATTCTACTAGTTTCTCTCTAATGATAAAAAGCAAGGAAGGAATCTTGGGAGAAGGTAGGCCACATGGCAATTGGGCAATCTTCCTCCAAATTGATTAAGGGATTTTTCTTCCATATTTACGGCAAGGCAAGTACTAAAACCCAGTGGACTAGCAGTCACTGTCCTATGTGATTTATCAAAGCAATTCAATAGCATCCTATCAACACACATGGTACGCTCAGCTCTTGTACAGTTTCAATTGAATGGTTGAGTTCCATAAAAGATTGTAAGATTATCTAAGTTAATGAGTATAGCAAGTTCGTTGTCTAACACCAATTCAGATGACGAATTCTTCCATCCATGTTATCATCCCCTCTCGCCCTCTCCATCCCTTTCTGCCTGGAAAGGTTGTTTTTCTTCTACTTCTTGATGAACAGACTCAAAAGGTTTTTGCAATTTGAAATTTCACTACAAATTAGTTCTCTTATAGCTAATGTCAGTAACCATGTTTATCAACAATCAATTGACAAACATTGACTTTTCCGGCTACGCTTCAGACAGAGTCCAGTGGCAACTGTTCTACCATTTCAGACACAAGATCAAGCCATTCAACTTTTGACCATTCAGACCCAAAATTAGAAGTCATATTTTTGCAATAGATAAAATTTCTATTGAAGAAGGTTTTACTGGATGAAAGGGTTCAAGTCATGCTAAAGGTTGATATCAAAAAATATTACCTGAAGGGATAGTATGCGATCTTCCACTGTATCATTGATAGTAAGCCGTGAGACAATAACCGGACGAGTCTGTCCTATTCGATGTGCCCGATCAACAGCTTGATCTTCAGTAGTTGGATTCCACCAGAGATCAAGAAGAATAACATGACATGCTGCAACCATATTCAGGCCAAGGTTTCCTGCTTTTAGTGACATTATCATAACAGTCACCTGAAATAAATATCAAGATACCATCTTCAGTGAAATGGGAGCATTAAAAAATACAGAGAAGTAAATTTTCAGACTCGAATAATATTGCCATCTACCACTGAGGAGCAAAAAACAAAGTTTAAATTTATGCACCTCTGGATCAGTGTTGAATTCCTTCACAGCTTTGTCTCTTGAAGCGAGGGACATTGACCCATCCAATCTTCTATACTGAATAAGTGATTGGTTCAGTGAATTCTCAAGCAAGTCCAGCATGCGAGTCCACTGGGAAAATACAATGGCCTTGACAGGAATTTCAGGGTTTGCGCCCACATGATTGCATGTGTTTGGTTTGCCATCTACATCAGCCAGCACCATAGAGCAATCCTTTCACGGCATTCTTTTAAATCTACATTATAACTTGGACTACAGAGTGAATTCAAAATTTCAAGTGTTGCTTTAATTTTGGAAGAAACGTAACCATTTTGAACTACCGAAGGTTCCTCATTCTGTGTCAATCCACTTGAAGAAGCAGTATTATCAAGTTGGTCAGAAATACAACTCTGCAGAGTTGCTTGCGAGAAAACTGAATCAGGACCAAGTGTCCCTTTACAACCAGCTGCAGGGCACAAATTATCATCTCCAGTCAAACGTTCTGATACACACTGATAACAGA